>JALHKN010121100.1:0-13168 GCA_039513755.1 Hyalella sp. 3TK10
GAAACGCTCACAGTTTTATGAGGTTCAGGCGGCTTTTTGGCTGCTGTATCCACTTCTGCTGCCGAGGGAGTCTTGCGCTTCCTAACAACTGGCTTCAGTGTGGAGGATATCCGTTTTTCTGCCTCCTGAGGTCCGAAAACAGCTTCGTAGCGCGTTCTAGTAATGGCAGTCACGTCGGATACATCTTTTTTCCAGTCTATGTCCGCAAAAGGATCCTCTGCGTCAGAGAATGAGGCAAAATCTTCTGCTTTATACTCTTTCACCTTTTGATAAGTAGAATCATTCTTCGAGTCATAAGGCTTCAAGGTCGACTTATGAAGAGGAGCAGGAGTGGTGCTTTTTAAGCTGGTAGATTCAGGTACGATGTTGGTAGAAAAGGTCGACGCGCTTTGTCGAGCATAGTTAGGTGTAGAAGACGGCTGCTCAACAGAAAAATAACCATAACGAGGAGTAGACTCAACATACCTCGGAGATGACACTTCGAATTTTAAAGATGTGCTACTGATAGAAACGACAGGCTTGCCGACCTCAAATGGAGCTGCAAATAGAGATCCGACCGGCGATTCTGAGTTCGTAGGGATTTCTTTCGTGCGAGTAGTGCGCCTGGTTGAAGACGAGATAATGGGTCGATTGGTGGTTGGGGCAGAAGTTTCCCCAACAGGCTCTAATGTAGATTGAGACCCGACGTTGGAAGACACGGCGTACCCAGAAGCAGTTTTAATATCGTTGACTGTAGACTTGGATCTCGATACAGACCTAGCAAGAGAAGGAATCTCGTATTCTAAATCCTTATTCTGGCGACGTTCAGTACTTTTCTCCTGTGTCCCGGCATCGTCATAATATTGATACTCGTATTCAGTGACACCTGAAGGTCTGTTCGCATTTTCATATTCTATTATGTAGTCGTAGTAGAACTCCTTCTCGGGAGGAGGCTTCGATTCTGCTTCTATAGGAGTTTGCTGCGCCCAAGGATCGTTGGGCCGAATCAGGTCGTTCTTATCGTCATAAGTTTGCAGTGGCTTGCACTCCGTGTCCCACCAGCTCGCACAAATGAAATTTTGCTGGTCGAAGATTGTGTCGTTTGGACACAAGAATTTGTGATCGCGGATCTGCAGAAGGAAAACGACAAAATTAGACGAATAATACTGTAGCTGCCAGACGACGAGAGTGAAAGAGGTAATTTTTCAGCAATTTTTAGGATAAAAACAATAAAAACATTAATTCAAAAGTATTTCCATCTGTTCGTAACAAACCCACTTTCAGTGACTTTTTTTCATGAGATCCCTCACAAAAATAAATCATGATAATTATATAGCAAAAAGTGGAGTAAGGAAAGAAATTCTCTTGCAAAATTCAAACATTCCGCACGCATCGTTGACTCAAGCTTGATGACGACGCAAGCACCGAATCGTCACACAATGAGATAGTTCGTGCTTCAATAATACTGAGAAATTTTGATATTCCAAATCAGTAATCAGACGAGTGAATCTGTGAGCGCGGGAGAGCAAGAGCCACCGAAGTCTCAGTGGACCGACGTCTTACAAACACATTACGCAATATTTTCATCAAACGCCGCCTTGCAGCGAGCCCAGAGCGCGAGACGAGATGAGACTCGCGGTAGTGAAAGTCTCACTCCAGCAAGACGTGACTAGCGTTACGGCGCCTCCAAAATTCCTCGCACAGCCACGACGGTATCTTTCGACCGATAGACGGAAAGTCCTAAGCAACTCAGCCTCTGATGACAACAATTGAGAGGCCAGCGGACTGTACCGAGAAGAGGGATGTTCTAAATCAAATCCATTTTTAGAGGACATAGTGAAGTACACCAGTTCTTTCTCTGAAATGAACAAGGGGAACACTAGTCTAGATATCAGTTGTCAATAGCCGAAGATATAAATTTCTGAAAACATCTGTAATGAAAGAGCTGTTCTTACATCACTCTTGAGGGCATTGCAAGACTGGCATCGTTATGTTGAGAACGAAGTGTATTGTCGATGCTCATATATTTTTCTAGCCCACTACCGATTGAGTTATTGAGAATGAAAAACATATCTGCTCCTGAGCAACATCAGCTAGTCGTTCACCCATGCTAGGAGTTATTGAAAATAGTAATTCAAGACCAGACTTCTGACAAAGAAGCTCAAAGCAAAGACGATTCCTGCATACTAGACCTCGCAACTGAGAAGTGAAGAAATTTCAAGCCGTGTAGGGTCAAGTTCAGCAAGCATATTAAAGGGTCGTGCCACGAGGCCCATTGCGACACGTGAACTACCGTCACGCCGCCCCTAGTGTCAAGGGTGCAGCACAATAACGTAGCAAAGCTGCGTCGGTAAATTACATGAACTTAGGCTCCCTTACCTATTAACTTGAAAGGTTTTCAAGGACACTACTGACATGGAACAATGGCAGTGAGACCATAATCATGAATGAGTTCATTAAGTTGATTGCCGTCAGAAAATGAGAAGAAATAGAGGTCAGGTTTCACACTCCGAAGGGTAATTTAGTTGTAAGGATCCAAGTAAGGAAGAGTCACCGTAATATTCTGCAACCAGGAAAAATTTAAGAACTTGACAGAATTTTAGGTAACACATAATTTTGAAATCGATCGAAAAATGTCAAACTTCAAGTAAATGTCTAGAAATAACTTGATGTGAAAAAATATTTCTCTAAAAAGATTTAATCAAAGTAAATTTTCACTATGATGCCTAGAAAACACCATGATTTTCCTTTTAGAGTTAGGGAACGAGCTGAGCTGAACGGTATGTGTTGACATGCGTTTTTAGATACATTTTTGAACTGCTAATGAAAACATTTTCGATCTGGAAAACCTCTTGAGTATTTTCCACACATTATTTATATACGGTGAAATAATACAACAGAGGACATTAAAAGGCGTATTCCTTAAAGTTCAAATGTGAGAACACCAAAGATGCAAGACATCGTTTGAACTTCAAACTCTGCCCTTCGGCTGTTATGATACCTTTTGTTTGTGTCGCATTGTCATAACAGAATCGCTGTTCTTGAATATATCGGTTGGCGAATGGCGTCATAGAACAGATTAAGTTCGTGTGCCCAAGTGTCACTGTGCATATAATAATTTGAATGACATTCATATCGTAAACAATCAACCTGAACTAAACTTCGACCATTCAGTGTCTTGAACATGAACTTTGGATGAGAGTTATGAATAAAGATGAATAGAACAGTTTGTGGTTCATTAGGCCGTGAGTGAGAAACGCAATTCCATAATAGCCAATTTTAACAAAGTAAAAAGATTCCGTTTGACATTGGAGTTTTTGGCTGAGACAAGTTCAAAGTTTTCGATATCGAAAAATTAATTCAATACAAAGTATTAATAGTAACACTGAGCAAAAATTCCTAGTTGTAATGTTGTAAAGCGTAAGTCTTGAAGCGATGATGCAGACAGCTAGAAAATTACAGCTCTGTTGAGCAATAGATGCCTGAAGCGACGATTATTGTCGGTCTTGGTTGTTATAAGACTATTGCGCAATCCAACATAAACATGAGATGACAAAACATCGCACATTTTTCAAGGACAAAACATACCCATAACAAATAATCAATTTAAAACGTCAATATACATAACAAATCATTCATTATAAAGTGTTTCTTTTTTTTTTGCCTTTCAATTAACCTCTAAAAATATTTTTATAATTAATGTACAACCGTGGTGACGGTCAATGCGGTTCATCACGGTAAAAATGAAATTACGGCGTGAAGACTAAAATCCACCATTATTTATACGGACGCTCCTGAGACAACGCTGCAACTAAGACAGTACTTTCATTGTTGTAACTTTAAGGTTGTACGACGGCGTGCTTTAATGAGAGAGCTACAGATATCGAAATGAACATGGTTAGAAGTGATGAACTCCTTGCTAAGCAAGCACTGGCTCATGTGTATCCTGCAATAACATTCGAGTAGGAAACTATTCACTATTTTATCATTATTTTTCACGATCACTTAGGGAATTGAGAAAGAAAAGTTATGGCATCATTCTGTAATTTAATGTCAACAATCACTAACACTTCCGAAGAAGTTTGGAATAAATATGACACAAGCACGATTCATTTTTCCCCCAAGATAATTTCTCTAAAAAGATGCTAACGTTCTACTTTTTTTTCTTGAGCATCACTGCACAACTTTCTTTCCGACGCACAAACTTCCTATTAATTGTCAGCGATCGAAGATCTCTACAGTGAAAGTGTTACCTTTGGCGAACGTCTCAAAAACTGACGATCGCTTACCAGCCACTGTTTATTATTTTTAAGTTCAACATCATATTCTATGCAACGTCACGATGTTCCATCGAGTTGCGCCAGATCATTTACTAATTCCCAACGGGTAGCAAAATCCGAAATATTTTTCCCCTGATCATAGGAATCGAATAAATTGGTATTGGCACTTCGTTGTTAAAATGGTGGTGCATGGCATCTAAAAACGGGTAAAAAGTATTAGGTGGAACGGATGTTTGGTACGGAGAATGACTAAAAGTGAGATGAATTAAAAGCACGAATCGAGCAATTTAATCTGTTTGAGACAGTCGGTTTTGAAGGCATTAAGTTGTTAACATACAAGTCTTCCTGCAGCTGTACTGATTCTCTCATCGTAATTTTCTGCGACATGTTTAAAGTAAACTTGGACATCCTAACCTGGACTCAGTGAAAGTTATAATAACAAAACGATGTTAACGATAAAAAAAATGAAAATGGTAAGAAGTGGAAAACGGAGGTGATTACGACAGACTGATCTGTGAGAGGCTAAAAGCACAAGCAACTTCAAGCAGATGGACGAACATAAAGTCAGTTCAGCTCAATGCAAATCCTGCAGACTTAGATTAGTAAGGCCCTCCCATCAATCTTTTGAGAGTGTCGGTTTAACTTGTGATTGATTTCGCATATATTATTCAGGATGCTAACGCCACGGTGCATCCGCATGAATCGGGTAGCTGCATAATTTCTTACGAGCACCGCAGCGAAAGAGAACGTGCACTCCAGCTTATTGCTACACTCTCTACTGTACACACAATCTTTCGACCGAGCGAAGAGTGAATTCGTTCCAATAGCCCAGGGATGTTCAAGGCTGGTTCGAGAATTATTGTCACACATATTGAATCAATATGAGTACCCACACCAAGAAGATATAAACAATGGTCGATCTATAGATGTCCTCGGATGACATCCAACCCTCTTCATATCAGTCACTTTGTAATGAGGTATACGTATAAATGGTTTTATCTGTCGCGGAATTTGGCCGGGGATCATTCAGGGAAATTAGTCGGCGTATTAATCGGTATATTATTTGGTTTATTATGGGTGTATTGTGGTATTACAGCTGAACCCCTTCGTGTATAATGGAACCTTTCCTTCCCTAACCTAACCCCTGGAAACCTAACCTGAGTGTTTCCAATGAATCTTTCCAACCCTAACCTAACCCCAGATAACTCGAATTCCGTGTTTTGTTCGGGGAATTTTACTCACGGAGAATCTATCCCTTTAACCCTACATGGCATAATGTTGCCTTTAGGCAACACACGAAACCCATAGGATCAGCATGAAACTTCACCAATAATGTGTGCCATATAGGGTTGAAATGGGTGGTTGCCTAGGGGTGAAGATATACACTTTTCCATTAGATTTTTTCCCCATTAAATAGTGCAAAATCGTGATTCTAATGGATTCTATCCTATTAATCTAATGGTAACGAATCAAAAATTATTACAGAAAAAAAAGCCTTATGGGGGAATTAAAGTTGGTAATAATTAATAACCTTCTTTACTTTAACATGCAGGAATTGTTGAAAGAAATTAGAATTCCGTTAGTACTTCGTTGTAAGAGTGAACGGGGTCAGCAGCAGCTGCAGTTTGCTCTCTGCTAGTCTAAGCAGGAACAAAGCAAACGTCCAATGCGAGAGAAAGTTCAGAATGAGCCTCTGAGTGCCTCAACAAAGGCAATCGACTTCACAATTTCCACACACGCTTTGCAGCTAGGAACGTGTATCATGCAGCGATGCACGTAGACGAATCGCTACAGCATTTGTTCCCTGAGCGAGGTGAGAGGTCAAGTATGTCCTACGATCTCCGGTGAGGCTTGCAATGCAAAGTAAATCAACAAAGGGAAGTACCCCCAGTGCATCAAAGTTCATACTCATGGAACACAGGATAATAATTGTTTTGATCCATCAGACGAATGAGTTACAGTTCGAAAGACTGTCACTGGACACAAAACTATATTGTTCTAATTGTAAGCATGAAGAAGGTTTACATTGTTGTTCGTTTTAGAGAGAGAGCTTTGTGGAGTTTACATTAATATCCACAGCCATGCAATGGAACTCCGAAATTGCACACTTAGATGCATAAGGCTGTAAACACTTGTCTCTGCCAATCTGGTCTTACGTTCTTCTCTGCACAAATACAAATCTGAATTTAATTTAAAGGAAGAATTATCGAAGTATATGAATAATTCGATTCAAATCGTGAAAAAATTAATGATTTTTTGGACACACAAATTCCTTTCAACTTCATACTGACGATTGACCGAAGCGTTGAATTAGAATTGTTTAGAATAATTCGAAGTGGATCTACATCAACATGAAGCACTGCTGACTTCCGAGAGGTAACAGGGATTTTTTTATCACTGAAAACTCCCGAACGTAAGCTTCAAGGTCGAACAAAAGAAATATCTGGAAAAAAATTCGCAGAAGTAAGAAACCAGACGACTCGAAAAAACACACATAATTTTCGGCGAAAATAGCAAATCTCCGGTGTCTTGAGGTGTTATTTTCTTCCTTATCGTTTCAGCAACGACCACTAAGATCATAAGACTGTCGCAGCTTTGAGGTTTATCGACGATTCGTGGAATAAAAATAAAAAACGCCAACGAAAACGGACAAGTGATTGAATGATGGAAAAAACGGTGCCTGAAAAAAAATACGAAGTCGAACAAGCTGCTGCAGGGTTACATGTTTTATCGTCTATAAAGCTTGACAAATTATTCTTCAGATGAACAGGCGTGGGAAGGTGCAGTACTGTTCATTTTTAGTTTGATCTTTGATGCGAAAGTATTGCAATGCGATAATATGCAATAACTGTACTTGAGCCAAGCTCGTAATATTTTAATGAGAGAAAACGATCATTTTTGCCAGACAGCATGTATGGCAAGGTCCATCAGAAAAATAACTTTTATTTGTTCGACTTGTCACTTCCCAGGAATTTTGTCGCTAACCGGTCCAGTGTACTGATGTATCAACAAGCAATCAAACCACATCTTCATTAGAAAAAATGTTAAATTCGAATTCAAATGAAAGGAAGGTCGCACGTAAAAAACGGCATTGAACAGCAAACTAGTTTTGGGCAGGCATATACAAAAACGCATGGCATTGAATCTATAATTTTCTTAAAAAATCAAAGCAGCAACTATTGTATTGGAAAATATTGTACGCTGAGAACTCACCTCATCTTCGCTGACGCGGACACACACGTGGAACATCTGACACTCGGCCTGAGGGTCGGCATAGTAGCCGCCTGATGCCTTATCGTCGCAGGAGAAGCTGGTGTTGGGCATGGCGTCACGGGAGTACCGTGGGGGTGACTCCGTCGCTGAGAGAGCTCTCGGTAGCGTCACTAACAGGATTAGGGCTATCAACAACGACCGATGCAAGAAAAAACTTGAAGAAGGCGCCAGGAAGAACTTACTTCTTCGTATATTTGAACTAAGAAACGGCAGAAAACATCCCTCGCGATGAGGTTTTTGGAAAATCTTTGAGTTTCTTACAACGACCTTGAAATTAACTTTGCTTTTTATATTTGGTGGGATAATTTTTGGCACGGGAGAATAATTTTCACTTATTCTAAAGCTATTTAGTGATATTATTAAATTTTTACATTTGAAACGATTATCATACTTAACACTGTGACTCAACTCAACCTCACAGTTGTCGGAAGTCACGTTTTTAATATCTTCGCCAGTTACAGTGCTTTTAGTGACTTTTAATTTATCTCTCGGTTCAGACACCAACGTATTCTTCAACAGGTTTTCGTCTGGGCCTTCGTTGGCCGCACTTGAACTTAGAACACCTGTTACTCGAGCGTCAGTACCAACAGGATGCATGACTTCTCGCTTGGGGGCATGGCCACTGGGTTGCGCCGTAAGGAATTTCGTGTCCGGAGACTCGGTACTCGACACCGCGCGTTCCTGACGACACGGTTGGCGGTGCAGAAGAGACAGCCCATCCGTCAGTGTGTCCCGCGTGTTGCGTGCCTCGCACTCTTGTCTTGAAATTCTACCAGCTTGAGTAGGTCGACAGCGCTGTAAAGTCCCGCATTTTCGTCGGTGGTGACCTGGAACATGAAGAATGAAAAACAAACGTTGCAATGAAGGAAGAATCATCTTACAAGTCTTTAAACGTTAATACAATGGAAGTCTAGTTTACAAAATTGGACTGAGTTGATTGAAGAAAAGAAGTTTAATATTTTCTTTCCGTTGTCGGAAGAAACACCAGGAAGTGAACAACATTATTCATCTAGATAAATAGAAAAAGATAAAATCCTGGGCATAATCCAACATTTCAATTAGTACATTATAAAATTTGTAAAAATCAACGTATTCTAATTTACTTATTTACGACGCAGTGTGTTAGTTTGAATATTTCAAATTAGTCCATGTTATTTTCGAGGTTTTCGATTAATATTGATTTTTGTTTTCGCGGAATAATCCTGCGTTTCAAATAATATTTGAACCATTGATTCACTGATGTGTTTAGAACGAGCCAAAATATTGGTCTTGTGTGACATGGTCGCCAAATGATGCTACGAGAAGAAATTAGCAATGATCAATTGTTCTGGTCTCCACAAGTTTCCATCTGAGTTCACTAACCCACACCCGTGAGAGTGTACAGACAACTTTTGCTTATAAAGCATTAATCAAGTTGTTTACGCTTTACCCTATCATTGAAACCAACGCATCAATCTAGTGATGTGTAGTAAAAGTTTCATGCAAGATATTGTGAGCTAGTTCATGCAGGAATAATTCATTACAAGGTGAAGAATTTTAGCCAGGATTAAAATTACGAATATTTTCCTGATTAAGATAAGGCACTGACCTTCTTCTCCACATGTTAGAGGAAGAAGAAGGGAGGAGGTGTCATATGGAAACATGGACATTGCTTCAAGTCGGTGGATCCTTGGATGCAAAATGCATAACTAGAAGCTTCAAGCTGACGTATGACTTTCAAAAAGGCAACATTTTATGGATGCTTCTAAATTTGATCGTATACATATTTTGACCAGCAGAAAAATTACATAGTTGAGATTGGAAATTACTGTCTTGGTGAATCAAGGATCAGGGAGGTAAATTTGTTCATGGTGATCAAGCAATATTGAAATGATAAAATTTGTGAAAATTCACTCTGCCACGAGCTACGTACGTGGATGAAGCAAAGACAATATTAAGAGCTAAATTTATAAAATATCTTCAAGACACCACTTGTGATCGTTTATAGTTTGTGCAGTGGTAGAGGTCGACATCAGCAGGACAGATGAGGATGCGGTTTGCTTCCCTGGCCTAGAAGTGTTCCCTACTGTCCGTCGGAGTCCTGAAAACAACAAAAATTATGAGCAATGGGATCAGTAACGCGAAATAAATTATGACAAGAGAGGAAGAACACTCATGCCTATGAACGTATACCCGACGATGACACGAACACTAAATTTAAAAAAATATCTCCCACAAATGACAGAATGCTCTCTGACGTTGTGCTCACATATTAAGAATGCAACTCTAAGCGTATTATTCATACATTAACTTACAATGGTTAATTAACTAACCTGAATGTAAGCAGTCATGAAAACTTATGGCTACTTTTTCATAAATTGAATTTAATTTTAAATTACATTGCGAGTCAATCTGGGTAAGAAGATGATTTTTCGTTCGTGGAGATTTTAACGCCGAACACTTCATTCGTCCAGCAAAAAATCACGACAAAAAAAAATTATTCGAGTTAATAACGCAAATGCTTCCGTGGGACGGATTCGACGTCAGTGCTGCAAAACGCATGAAAGTTAGAAAGATAATTCGTTTACGTCAGAATTTCCAAACATACACAACTCTCGGTGCATGATAATTAAATCATCCACAAGATTTGCGCCATCTGCGGTTGAATTTGTTGTAAATAAATCTGGTTGTAGCGTACCAATTTCAAACCAATTAAGCTCGGGTTATAGTTATTTGAGCATAAAGATTGAAAAATATTACGCACGCTAGTCCATTAAATTCGTTACAAAAATTACATAAAAATTTTCATTGGCATTCAGAAACTTGCGACTTGCAGTTTCCAAAAGGTTTCATTGCAGCAAATGCATTTAATTGATATAATTTTTTAACTTCTTATTTATTTCTTTATTTTGCTTAGAATGGAGCCGAAACTCACGAGATACCGAAACATGGCACCAGCATCGGCATGAACTGCCTTAACATAACTCGAATACAGCACAGGCACGAGACCTCGTCATTGAAACAGCAATAAATCATTATTCTTCAGAAAGCTCACGTCATTTACTTATTAATTTACCACTTTAAGCTACACCGACTGCAGGAATTTATGGTGCTCATGTTCATCCAAATTTTGCCAATGAAGCAAATATCGAACCGCATAGTTGGGATTTGAAGCCAGCACAGGCTCGTAGTGCGGATAGAACCATTTTATAAGAATCGCCCGATGTGGGGTTGTCACTGCGACAATACAATTTGGAAAATAATTTATGTAAAAGTAACGCTTGGAATCATTCGGTGATTTTGTGTGTGAATTTTATTGCAAAACTTTAAATAAATGGGAAAGCTCAGTAATATTTTTGTTCATTCGGGATTTAAATAGAAATTAAATCAACAAAACATTTAACGCAATTACAGATAGGAAAGATAGCACTTTTCATTTCGTTAAATTTCCTTTTAGTTTTTGTATATTTATCGAAAAACAAGTTTCGCTTCTTATACTCTCGTTCAAAAAAAAGTATTTACAAGAAATACAACAATTTAAATTCAATATTTTCAAAGTCCATGAACTTCATGTCGATGACCTTGAGTGTTATTTTAGTTAATTCGGTGGGCTGTTCCTGAGCGCCTACTTCGACCCCAAACCAAGAGATGATGTTGTAAGAAACTAGCTAAATATTGGTACTAAAATACCCAAAATATTTGTTTCTTAAGATCTGTTTTTCGTTTCTCTCCCTTGATTATTAAGGGTCGTGAACTTTATGTATCGCACAGTCGTGCAACGACTAATGAAGAAAACAAAGTCTTCGATTAGTGAAGCAGTTTTCATTAAAATTATTGCAAATTTAATTGCGTCCTTATTTATTTTACTTCCTTCTTTCTAAAAGTTAAAAAATTAAACAGCATGAAGAGAATTGACAAGCCATAAAGAGTGTCCGGCGGTCAACATGTTTTCACTTCTGCCGTCCCGTTGAGCGACTCGTGCCTAAAAGGGCAACTGAAGTGCAAAAATCAGTATTGCTTACAAGTGATGTTTTTTTTAAATTTAATGATGCAGTTTGCTTCATATACAAAATTCCAACATTAGAAAGAGATCTGCATAGAAATCCTGTTTTAAAAAACACTAGATTCATGATACTCAGAATCGGTATTGTTGAAGACTTTATCCGTGACCACTGAACTCGTTGAATTTTTTTTCATACCGATATATGTGGCTGTTACCGTACCGTATGGTCATTTTGGACGTTCGTAGCTATTTATCGACTTCCATCAGAATCTAAGGCAAACGTGCATTATTGCAAATCATTAAAAAGTAAATTTGAAGTCTAAATGATTACAAATATATTCATACTTTTCTACTTCTTTTGCCGAATGAGGCCTGTACACAGCCAGCTGGAATGAGGCGAACATAGCTGAATGAGACTGACATGGGAAGAGATTATTTGATCAGTTCATGAAAGTTTTTACATCAGTGTCAGTCAGCAAAACATTCAAGTTTTGTCCGTCAAATGTGATCGCAGGATAGCTATTGATTTTTCACACTGACAAACATGATTTTTACTGGACAATTATACCTCAGAAGCAAGTTGGATAGTAATCAATTTTAAAATCACCTATCGCACAACAACGAAAACTTGTAGAGATGTTTTTGTGTCTTATCGAACTTTTAATTGAATTACTGCACGGTACAGGCTCAAGGCAGGCACGTGAAAACGTACTGCTTGCAATTCAATGAAAGCGCGCAATAATGTCTTCTACGCAGAAGCAAGAATCACGTATACGTGACTGAGAAAAGACGTACACTCTTAACTTATACTTTAAACTTTTTGGTGAATTTAGTTTTTATTTGACGCTTTAGACGCAGCCAATGATTCAACGTGTTTGTTAATACATCACATACATTCATGCGAGCTACCATGTTTTTCTTTCTATTGCATGTATAACGTTTTACTTGTCAGGAAAATGTTCTGGACCAATGCATTCACAGGTTAGTATTAAGAGATTAGGAATTATCATAGATAAAAACTTATTGATTTATATGGTGTCATGTATCTTCTCGTACTCACGAGAACAAGACGTATTAAGCCTGGACAGCTTCTCTGAGGATTCGTTTTAAATTCAATATTTTGAGAACACCGATATTTGAACATTCGATGTCTGCTACAAAATAAAAAACACTTCCAGAAAAATCTTTACTACAACGTTATGAAATTTGTGCGATTGTGATTCAAAATAAATACATCCCGGGTCGCAATAAATACCAGAATATTTGACGTCACGGGACTGATTTCTAAGCACATCAAATTTAAGTTAGGACAGAAACTTGTTTACTATTTCCCATGCAGTCACGGGAATTGCAGTGCAATTTATTCTACGTCAAAACATCCAAGATACTGAAGTTAAACTTAAATAATGCCGGATGCTAAAAATATTTTAAGAAGGCGCTTCTCAACAATCCGTACTTTCCACTTGGAAATAAACTGAAATGATTCAGTCGCTCTGGCGTTCAAGCATTTAGAAAGGCTCTTCACTCAAAGGCCGTTGAAAATTGTTTGCATCACGTCGCAATTTATAAAATGCTGAGAAAATTCCTCTGACAGCTAAAATTAGATATTTCAAGGTTATAAAAATGGAGAAGGCTCCCACCCAAGCGTCTCCTC
>JALHKN010122081.1:0-10883 GCA_039513755.1 Hyalella sp. 3TK10
TTCAAGAATTTAACTTACAATAGAAATCGCAGTGAATCCAGTGACCACCTCGAGGTGGACCTACGCGAAAGTAGCCCCTTTGCATTTCCACATATCTCATGCAAAGGTCACTCCCCATGGACTCTTTATAACTTCCATTTTCCTATGCATCGTGTCAATTTTTATATGATTGACCCTTTTAATACATTTTCGTGTTTACTCGCATAGTTATAAAAACTATTTAGTATCGATTATAATGGCAAAATCACAATTTTTATCAGATTTCAGACTTTTTACGATCAAATAGCAGTGCATTCATCTCAGATGTTTATTTTTAGTCATGATTTTCCTCTTCGAATACAAGCTTCGATTTTATTCTTTCTTTAATTTTTTTAGAGCTTTCAATGGCCCAAGACTTGTTTTTTTCAAGCCCCGACCCGAGTTTGCTTCCATTCACCGACATGTCTCGGTTCCTGACACAGAACGACAGGAAAAATCTACGGGTTTACCTGTCCCCGTCTTAAATTTAAGGCTCCCGTCTTACTTTTACCTCCTTTATCCAAATAATCTCATTCAACCAATGTTCCAATGACTACGCTCATATACATTTTTCGTCATATTGTTGATTTTAGTGCAAAAATTTCATTTTTTTTACCAATTTCAGGGTTTTCAGGATCAAATAGCAGTGCATTCATCTCAGATGTTCATTTTTAGTCATAAATTTTATATCCGAACACATGTTTCAATTTTATTCATTCCCTAATTGTATTTCCACCTTTCCATGACGTGAGAGTTTTCTTCAAACCGTCCTATTTTTATTATATATTTATTTTTATTTATTTTCATCATCTCACCCGCGATCACATGCCCTCTGTCGGTGTACTACAAAATTACTCGAGTTATTCGACCGGCTTAATTTTATGAGGATAATTTAACTTATTTTTTCCATCACCATAAAACCTAAATGTTACCTATATTATTTCCTTTAAATGCTTCTCCATTTAGAAACTTCCTCGTTAGATTTGTCTCTCATCCCTATAAAATATGATTATATATGTCTTTAATAAGATAGCATCAATGAAAGTTCGTACGTTATGTGATAGCTACGTGAAATCCTAGCCATATACATTACTACTGAGATGTTATCATAGACAATCCGCTTCACAAAAATCTTTGACCAGGCTAGTATGTAATAGGTGGTAGGAATTAGTCACGCGAGTAGAGAGTTAATTTGTTACGCACCCTGCTGCTGACTCGTCTCGCTCAACGCTCTCACCACAGTTCTCCAAACCACAAGCATTGGCTATTACTTGACCGCAGCGCGCCTTCACTTGTAGAAAATGCACTCATTAAGATACTTCTCATGGACTAGATCATCTCCTCACACATTTACGCCATATTCAAGGAATTTCAACCATTGATTTTGCTCATAATATCATTTTTCTTATGTTAAAACACTTAAATGTTTACGTTTTTATCTTGGCACTGTTATGTTCGAGCTTTTTCATGTCTACACTTTGGTCTCTGCATTATGTCATAATTTTATGTACTCCCAATTGTGTCTCCACTTTTTTTTGCCTACATTGCAGTGTTCTTATTTTCATGTTCGAGTTATCAAGTTTGCAGTTTGGTCTCCGCATTTGATTTCGTATTTTTCTGTACCTACATTTTTCCCTCCACATTTTACGTATACATTCTTAACTTCGTGTTCCGGTGTTCACATTTTATGTCACGTTGTTTTATATTTCCACTTGTATCTTTACACTTTCATGTTTTCGTTTTTATCTCGCCACTTTTATGTTCAAGTTTTTTATGTTTACACATTGGTCTCTGCATTTTATGTCTCAATTTTATGTACTCACATTTGTGTCTGCACTTTTTGGTGCATACATTCCAGCGTTCCTATTTTTATGTTCGAGTTTCCAAGTTTGCAGTTTGGTCTCCCCATTTGATGTCGTATTTTTCTGTACTTACATTTCCACCTACACCTTTATGTTTACATTTTGTGCTCACATTCTTGAATTCGCATTTTTGAATTTGCTTTTTTCCCTGCACATTTGACGGATACATTCTTAACTTCGCGTTTCGGTGTTCACATTTTAGTTCACGTTTCTTATATTTCCACTCATATCTTGGTACTCTGTGTTTACGTTTATACATAGTCACTTCTGTGTTCGAGTTTTTATGTTTACACTCTCCTCTCTACATTTGATGTCTTATTTTTCTTTAGGTACATTTCTGTCCACACCTTTTTGTTTACGTTTTGGTGCTCGCATTCTTGAATTCGCATTCTTGAATTTACATTTTTCTCTTCACATTTGGCTTATTTATTCTTAACTCCACGTTACGATGTTCGCATTTCTAGTTCACGTTTCTATATTTCTACTTGTATTTTTACAGTTGTATGTTTAAGTTTTTATCGTGGTACTTTTATGTCCGAGTTTTTTGTCTTTACACTTTGATCTCTGAATTTAATGTCGTTATTTTATGTACTCCCATTTGTGTCTGCAATTTTTGTGCCTACATTACAGTGTTCTTATTTTCATGTACGTTTTTTTCCATGTTTGTAGTTTCGCCGCTCTATTTGATGTTTCAATTTTCTGTACCTGCATTTCTGTCTACACCGTTACGTTTACATTTCGATTCTCTCATTTCTGACTCCCCATTTTTGAATTTGCATTTTTCCCTTCACATTTGATGTATACATTCTTAACTTCGCGCTTGCATGTTCACATTTTATCTTCACGTTTTTATATTTCCACTTGTATCTTAACACTTTTATGTTGACGTTTCTATCTTGAGACTTCTATATTCGAGTCTCTATCTTGGTACTTTTATGTTCGAGTTTTTATGTTCGACCAGCTTACACCTAACTTATCGACACCTACGTGCCGGCAACGCTGGCACGTATGTGTCTGTTAGGCGTGAGCTGGTCGCTAGTTTGAAATTGAATACTGCTTTGAAGGGAGGAAATTATGAAAAAATCTGCAGAAGAAAAATTAACTCCCAGTAAAATTCTAGGAAACTTGTGAATAAGAGAAGTGCGTTTGCTTCGAGATAGAATTCTAGACAAGCAAAAAATGTCGCATCTGCAGAGAAAACGAGCAATTTTATGAAAAGAAATGATGAAGTCTCTGTAAAATTCTAAGAAAACGAGGAATATGAGAACATGAAATAATTGGAAGTGATAGGGTGTGAAAAATAAGAAATTGAGAAATTTATTTGAAACTCGATGACCTAAGTACAATTTTGTGCAGACGGTTACTAGTGAGTAAGCCATTTAGTGGCCAGTGATATCTAAACATTCTAGTTGCCACAGGTAAAAAAAGCTATTTAGCGGGTACTGATAAGCAAGCCATTTAGTGGCCGTTTGTAACTCAACCATTTAGTGCCCACTGGTAACTAAGCCCTTCAGTGGCCATAGGTAAAAAAGTTATTTAGCCGGTACTGATAAGTAAGGTATTTAGTGGCCGCTGGTAACTCAGCCATTTAGTGGCCACTGGTAAGTAAGCCATTTAGTGGCCATTGGCCAGTAAGCTATTTAGTGGCCACTGGTGAGTAAGCCATTGAGTGACCACTGGTGAGTAAGCCATTTAGTGGCCACTGGCAAGTTAGTCATTTAGTGGCCTATAGCAAGTTAGTCATTTAGTGGCCACTGGCAAGTAAGCCATTTAGAGGTCATTGGTGAGTAAGCGATTTAGTGGCCACTGGGAAGCAAGTAATATAGTGGCCACTGGTGAGTAAGTTAATGACATTAAATGCAGAGGTCGGAGGGTAAACATAAAAAAAAATCGAACATAAAAGTGACAAGATAGAAACGTGAACATAAAGTACAAAGGTAAAAGTGCAAACATGAAAACGCGAATACAAAATATTGACACATAAATGCGAAGTCAAGAATGAATACGTGAAATGGGGAGTGCATATATGAAAGTACAGAGGCAAAAATGGAAATATAAAAACGTGAAAATAAATGTGAACACCGAAATGCGAACATTGTGTTGTAAGCAGAAAAGTGCACACACAAATGTAGGTACAGAAAATATAGCTAACAAATCCAGAGATCAGTGTGCAAACTTGAGAACTCAAACAGTAAAATGGCTAGGTATAAACGTAAACACAAAGTGTAAGGATGAAAGTACAAACTTGAAAATGTGAACAAAGAAATGCGAAGTCAAGAATGGGTATGTCAAATGTGAAGCGGAAAATGCAAACTCAAAAAAATGCGAAGGTATAAATGTGCGCACTAAGATGTAAACATAAAGGTGTGGACGGAAATGTATCTATAGAAAAATATGAGATCAAATGTAGAGAGCATAGTGTAAACAAAAAAAACGTGAACACAGAAATGCGAAGTCAGGAATGTATACGTGGAATGCGAAGGGAAAATGGAAACTAAAAAAATGCGACCTAAGAAATGTGAGCATCGTAATGTAAACAGAAAAGTTTATACACAAATTTTAGTACAGAAATTAAGAAATTCAATGCGAGGACGTAAATGTAAACATAAAAACTCGAACATAAAAGAACTAAGATAGAGACTCGAATATAAAAGTCTCAAGATAGAAACGTAAACAGAAAAGCGTGAAGATACAAGTGGAAATATAAAAACTTGAAGATAAAATGTGAACATGCAAGCGCGAAGTTAAGAATGTATACGTCAAATGTGAAGGGAAAAATGCCAATTCAAAAATGGTGAGTCAAAAATGAGAGCATCGAAATGTAAACGTAACGGTGTGGACAGAAATGCAAGTACAGAAAATTGAGACATCAATTAGAGCAACGAAACTACAAACATGAAAAAAACGAACATGGAAATAAGAACACTGTAATGTAGGCACAAAAATTGCAGACACAAATGGGAGTACATAAAATAAAGACATTGAATGCAAAGATCAAAGTGTAAACACAAAAAACTCGGACATAGAAGGACCACGATAAAAACGTAAACATAAAACTGCGAAGATACAAGTGGGAATATAGAAACGTGAACTAGAAATGTGAACATCGTAACGCAGAGTTAAGGATAAATACGCTTAATGTGAAGGGAAAAATGTAAATTCAAGAATGCGAATTCAAGAGTGCGAATTCAAGAATGCGAGCACCGAAATGTAAACAAAAAGGTGTGGACAGATATGTACCCAAATAAGAATAAGACATCAAAAGTAGAGAGGAGAGTGTAGACATAAAAACTCGAACACAGAAGTGACTATGTATGAACGTAAACACAGAGTACAAAGATATAAGGGGAAATATAAAAAAACGTGAACATAAAATGAAATGAACATCGAAAATGCGAATTCGAGATTGTGAGCACAAAATGTAAACATAAAGGTGTAGGTAGAAATGTAAGTAAAGAAAAATACGACATCAAATGCGGAGACCAAACTGCAAACTTGAAAACTCGAACATAATAATAAGAACGCTGGAATGTATGCACTAAAAAGTGGAGACACGAATGTGAGTACATAAAATTGAAACATTGAATGGAGAGACCAAAGTGTATACATAAAATACTCGAACATAAAACTGGCATGATAAGAACGTAAACATAAAAGTTTAAAGATATAAGTGGAAATATAGAGTCGTGAACATGAAATGTGAACACCGAAACGCGAAGTTGAGAATGAATACGTCAAATGTGCAGGAAAAAAAGGAAATTGAAAAAAATGAATTCATGAATGCAAGTAGCAATATGTAAAAGAAATGTAAGTACAGAAAATTACGAGATCAAATGCTGAGGTCAAACTATAAACTTGAAAACTCGAACATAAAAATAAGAACACTACAATGTACGCACAGAAAGTGCAGACACAATTGTGAGTACATAAAATTAAGACATAAAATGCTGAGACCAATGTGTAAACATCAAAAACTTGAACATAAAAGGGGCGAGATAAAAACGAAAACATGAAAGTGTGAAGATATAAGTGGAAATATAAAAAAAACGTGACATAAAATGTGAACACCAAAACACGAAGTTAAGAATGTATACGTCAAATGTGGAGGGAAAAATGTAGGTACAGAAAAATACGAAATCAAATGCGGAGACCAAACTGCAAACTTGAAAACTCGAACATGAAAATAAGAACACTGCAATGTAGGCAGAAAAAAAAGTGGAGACACAAATGTGAGTAAATAAAATCATGACATCAAATGCAGAGACCAAAGTGTAAACATAAAAAACTAGAACATAAAAGTGTTAAGATAAAAACGTAAACATAAAAAAGTTTTAACATAGGAGAAATGATATTAGGAGCAAAATCAATGGTTGAAATTCCTTGAATATTACGTAAATGTGCGAGATGATCTAGTCCATGAGAAGTAGATGACTGAATGCATTTTTTACAAGTGAAGGCGCGTTGCGGTCAAGTAATAGCCGACGCTTGTGGTTTTGGAGAGTTGTGATGAGAGCGTTGAGCGAGACGAGTCAGCCGCAGGGTGCGTAACGAATTAACACTCTACTATTGTGACTAATTCCTACCACCGATTACATACTAGCTTGGTCAAAGATTTTTATGAAGCGATGTCTATGATAACATCTCAGTAGTAATGTATATGCCTATGATTTCACGTAGCTATCACATAACGTACGAACTTTCATAGTTGCTATTTCATTAAGACATAAATAATCATATTTTATAAGGATGAGAGACAAATCTAACGCAGAATTATCTAAATGGAGAAGCATTTATAAGAAATAATATAACATGTAGGTTTTATGGTGATGGAAAAAAAAAGTTGAATTATCCTCATTAATTTAAGCGGGTCGAATAACTCGAGTAATTTTGTAGTACACCGGCAGAGGGCGTGTGGTCGCGGGTGAGATGAGTAAAATAAATACATATATAAATAAAATGAAAATGGGACGGTTTGAAGAAAACTCTCCCGTCATGGAAAGGTGGAAATACAATCAATGAACGAATAGAACTGAAACATGTGTTCGAATATGAAATTTATGACTAAAAATGAACATCTGAGATGAATACACTGCTATTTGATCCTAAGAACCCTGAAATTGGTTAAATTGCGGTTTATGCACTAAAATCATTAAAATGATGATAAATGTAAATGAGCGTAATAATTGGAACATTGATTGAATGAGATTATTTGGATAAAGGAGGTAACAGTAAGACGGGACCCCTTAAATTTAGGACGGGGATAGGTAAAACCGTAGATTTTTCCTGTCGTTCTGTGTAAGGAACCGAGACATGTCTGTCGGTGAATGGAAGCAAACTCGGGTCGGGGCTTGAAGAAAACAAGTCTTGGGCCATTGAAAGCTCTAAAAAAATTAAGGAATGAATAAAATCGAAACTTGTGTTCGAAGATGAAAATCTTGACTAAAAATGATTATCTGAGATGAATGCACTGCTATTTGATCGTAAAAACTCTGAAATCGGATAAAAATAGCGATTTGGCCATTAAAATCGATACTAAATAGTTTTTATAACTGTAAGAGTAAACACGAAAATGATAAAAAGGGTCAATCATATGAAGATTGACACAATGCATAGGAAAATGGAAGTTATAAAGAGTCCATGGCGAGTGACCTTGGCATGGGATATGTGGAAATGCAAATGGGCTACTTTCGCGTAGGTCCACCTCGAGGTGGTACCTGGATTCACTGCGATTTCTATCGTAAGTTAAATCCTTGAAACATTGATATGTATGAAGAATCATTAGAATTGATATGAATCAATTGAAAACGTCGTAATTATAATCCTTGAAAAATGAACTAGTAAAAATTTTGTGATGGTGTGCGGTTGGTACGTTCATTCTCTCAAAGCAATCACAAGTCCAGTGGCTGTGTGCATAGAGCCTCTGAAAGTGAACCAGAAAACTGGAGTTCGAGTCCGCGTGTGAGGCGGCTTTCATGAAATGATTTCGCTACCATAAAAATTGAAAAAAGAGTGAACTTAAAATTAATTGATGGTATAAACGGTTTGAGATAAATTTGTTAACGTACATGATGCATTTCGATGGTGCATATTCGCATATCGTAAGAATGAATTAAAATTAATACAAAGATATTTGAGAATATAAGTATTAGTAATAAATCGGTAACGAATAGCATTGAATGCATACATGCTAGAAAAATTCAAGTAAATTAAAGGAAACAAATAATTTAACTTGAAAATAAACTACTCCATAACAAATTGATGTTGACCAGCTGAGAGTCAGGGCCGGATCAGAGCAGAATAGCAGTATCGACTACTCTCGTGGAGATAAATGAATATGAAGAGATAGAAATTAAATAAAAATGTATTGATAGATGGAAATACATTATTCCTGGTAAAAAAACGTGACATGAATCATATAATATTAAATATATCGAATAATTGCGTGCATAAAATTAAAAAAATAGAATAGTTTACCGTTCTTAACAGAAAACATAAGTCCCCACAGAAAATGAAGAATGAAGAGAAAAGGAGAAGTAAAAATAAATAAATAAATAAATAGAGGATTAAAAAATACACGAATAAATAAAATAAATGTTGGAATAAAAGAATAGAAAATGAAATATAAAGAAAATGAACATATAAAACGGAATTAGCTGCCAATAGTAGGAGACGTGGGTGGGTGGTTGCTAGCTAAGGTGTGAAAAACTAAATCTAGGAGGGTTTACGCGTGCGTGATGAAAATGGGGTAAAAAATAAATGAATATAAACAAGTATATAAATAAAATGAAATAAATTTTAGTGCCTAGGGCGGGTGAGGGGGAGTGTGAGAGGCTGGGGGGGAGAGGGGGAGGTGGGAGGGGTGTCGGTGGCTCATCGGCGGGGCGGTTGCCAGGCAACGTGGTGGCCATCTTGAAAGTGGTTCCTAGGTGTGTGGCCCTATTGAGGAGTTTCCACCTACTCGCGTTGCCTAGCAACCGATCCCTCCCCCCTCCCCCGCCTCCTCACTCCGTCGGAGACGCCCCAGCCTCTAAACTTTATTTCATTTATTTATATACTTATTTTCATTCATTTATTTTTTACTAATTTTTTCCGATAACTCTCCTATGATTCAGCCGTCGATAACTCTCCTATAATTCTCATATAGTATTATTTTTTTGACTTATCATTATTTATATTTAATCATAACCATCGCTTTAGAAAATCATAGACCTTCACTAATGATTATGTTTATCGAATTCGCGTTCGTAACTTGACTATTGATGATGTGAACAAGATTTCTGGTGAAGTTGTGCTTTCATTGAAGGAAAACATGAACATTTGTACTATACGAATTCATATGAACCAAATTACAAAGCTTTACAGATGAGAGAATAAAAATGAAGTGTTATCCCTAACACAAAATTTGAGTGCCAGCGATTGATTGAATTGGACAATTTATTTGAATATCGGGCCTACGGAAATTTTCAGTCATTTCCCCACGCACCAAGTCACAAGGCGGCCTGAGTGACAAAATTATTCTCTCTTTTGATGACTGATTACTGCATTAAGAAGAACATCCCCTTAACTTAACCAATGTCTTTGTTTAATCATCAAATTAACTCAATAACATCTGTTCGATACGCTTTCAAAGTTATACAATCACTGAATAGTTTCATTTAACTAATGAAATTGAATGAGCTGCAGAAACGAAGCTCCTTCGCCGTAAGGTTTCCCTTTTTCTGGATGTCGCATGAACTATTAAACACTCTACCTTTGAATAAAACGTACTTTGTTTACAAGAATAATTTAATTTAAATAATCACACTTGATTGGTGCCTAAACTATTCATTTACACAACATATTATTTGGGGTTAATATCTCAGATAAACAGGATGTGAGCATTAATAAAAAATAATCATGTACAAACAGCCATAGTAGGTGTTCCAGCACCTCACAGAGCACGTATCTCACAGAGCAGCACCTTACAGAGCACTTTCAAGATGGCCGCCGCGTTGCCTAGCAACCGCTCGCCCCCCCGCTCGCCGCCTCCGATTGGCCACCGGTTGGCTGCCGATAACTCTCCTATAATTCTAATTTAGTATTTGCGTTACTTATCATTATTTATATATATTCATTCAATTTATTTCCAGCTCGTTTTCTGTGCATTCTCCGTTTTCTGTTTCAAAGGGTATACTATTCTATTTTTCCATTATATTTACGTTATAATTCAATTTATAAGTTTATTTTCTTTATATATAATTTCTATTCTCTTATTCATGAATTTATTATATATATTTTTTGTAATCATCTATTTTTTGTTTATCCCATGTTTCATTTTCTGCAGGGTGTCCCATTTTCGGTTTCGAAGGGTATACTATTAAATTTTTCAATTATGTCCACGTAATTATTACGTTTATTTGAGATTATTTTATTCATGTCACGTTTTTTTACCTGAAATAATGTGTTTCCATCTGTCCGTCTATTTTTATTGCATGTATATTCGTTCATATTCATGTTACCACCACCAAAGCAGAAGCTGTCGCACTGCCGCTATTCTGCCCAGATCCGGCCCTGACTCCACGCTCTCAGTTGGTCAGCGTCAATCTATTACCGAGTAGTTTATACGTATTAGATCACTTGACTGCTTAAATCGCAAATTCACCAAGAATTTAAAAGCAAAGAAAGTAGCCAAAAAATTCACCATTTCTTTAAAAGAGAAAACGTTTCGGAGGCCAGCTCCATCATCAGTTCAAAATCCTGAAGAACAAGTACAATCAATTAGTAAACTAAAATTCACATTGAGAATATGAACCTAAAACGACACATGAAAAGAACAAATAAACATGAGCAGACAGGCCTATCTATTTACAACTTCAAGGGGATAAGAGCTGATGGCCGCATTTAAACTAGGTTTCTGTTTAAAAATATACAGGGATTCTAAAATTCGTAGGTCAGAAACACCGGTGGTGGAAGCTAAAACTCTAAAATCACTATCGGATACTGGGACGTTGCACTGCTCGGCAT
>JALHKN010122893.1:0-10321 GCA_039513755.1 Hyalella sp. 3TK10
CTCTCTGTCCCGGTAGTGTAACTACAGAGTTTCATTATTGTAAAAAACCCTGACATGCAAGAACTGCTGTAATAATTATTTAAATATTGCCATTCGCTTATGGAGTTCATAATAAAATTAAAGACTGGATTTTTCATTAATGATCCATGCAGTAAAAACTTGAAGTTTCAATTCTTTTGAGACAAAAAATTTCACGGCCCTTTTTAAAAATACATTTTTTCCCAGTGATCCGTTTGAAAATGGGAACGCAAGTATTTGTAAATTAGACAAAACAGAGTTTAAATTTGGTTTGTTAAATGGAACGTATAAAGGCCAAAATTACCATTAGGACGAATCGTTTGTGCAATTTGTTATTTTCATTTTATCGATACTAAAAATTCGAATTTAAAAATGTTCGAAACCAATTATACATAATACATTTATTTTTATCAACCACCGATCGCATTTTTGAAGAGAAGAAACTATTCTTCTTTTGACAACTGGAAACCTAAGTTTCGTTAGCGGTTATTAGTCTTCCTGTCAACATAGATACCTGGAAGCTTTAAATGATAGTGTGCGAACCCAACCTGTATTTTCTGTATTTTGAAGCAGCTCTAATAACAAGTTCTGATCATTTCGCTTGCGAAAAGATTTCACAATGAAATGTCCCCAACAGGAAACAATTCATTTTTCATAATAAAATGCTATTATTCGGGGAAGAATTTATTGCCAAGACAAGGAAAAACCAAAAAATGAACAAGACACTTCCTTGCTTGACCATAATGTGTTTACAGACTCATGAACTTCGTGTTTTGGATGTAAAAAATTATTATAAAATTCTAGGAGCTAGGTTATTACGAATCTTTATTTTATTTTTTAGAGCTAAGTTGTTAGAAGCCTTCAGATTTTAAATAATTTAACTGAATTATTGTGACTTATGATTTTGACTACATTTCATCCTCTATTCTCGAACTTTGGAGACCATAGAATATTTTTGTAGATTTGTATTCTATGATGTTATTCACTGCAGTTTCCATTGTAAAAATACGGACATATCCTTCTTCCAGTTTTCAATAGAAAAATGTATGAAGTTTGTGAATGCTACAAAAGATTAAGCGTGCAGAGAGCGTGTTATTCTATACTGTACTTGTATCAACATTGAAACTTCAGGAGGAGATACATTCGTAAATTTGCCACCTATTTGTGAAGCGTGTCATCCTTTTGTTGGTTTATAGAATGAAAAATGTGTGCAAGCTTGCGTGAGATGCATGCCACATTCACTTTTATTTCCATTCGAATTCTTTCTGGTATTCTTTCAGGTAGACTGGCCTGTAGTTTCTCGTGTTCCCGAAGATTTAAAGTCGAATTCAGTGCCTGAAATTCTTGGAGCGATACCTCGCGCGTGCGCCAATGACCATTGTTCGTCTTTAGTCTTGTGTGGATCAAGGTTCCCCACTCGGTCATATGTTACCGTCGCTGTCAAGCTCCCCTCTAGGGGACGTCAATGAACACCACACCCAAGTCATGGCTTGGTTTGCACCAAACAATTTAAAGGAAGATTGATTCAACCCATGCTGATGAACGATGGACGTTGATTTTTCTTGAAGCCTTATGATACGATCCCATGAAGCTAGAGTTTATCATAAGAACTTGCAGCGCAGTAGGAAAAACTGGTGATGTTATCGCAATAGTTTGAAATGCATTTGTAAAACTTTAACTTAACAAACGATATTGTGACGCATCGGCAAAAACCTTAAATATTTATATAGGCTATCAACATTCCTGAAAATTGATTGACATGTCCATGACCATGACAGGACGCCCATTGACAGCACAACGATCATTTGTACATTTAACGATTGGCTTTCAAGAGCCCACCAAAATTCAACCAGATTGCAATGAGTTGAAACACTATCGTCAAAATATCAAAGAATTAAATAATTTCTGACTGTTTGCCCAGAATTTTACAAAAATTACTACAATCACGGATAAAATCAACAACTAATTATAGCGCCAATTGAAAACCAACCCAAAGGCAACGGTAGTGAAGTGACCGGCTGCTCGTATGTGTAGGGACGCTGGGCGCGCAGTGCAATATAAGACGGTCGGAGGGAGCGAATCGTATTGGTGTGAGGCACACGTTCTCTGGCTTGGCTTCCAATCAAATACGTGCCAAATCTTGATCGCACAATCACGCCAGTCAGGTTCACAAATAAGAAACTCAGGCCCACTAACCCTCTTTTTTCCTTTTTTGTTGAGGAAAAAAATTATTGCGAGAGCGGATTTATTCCCCTTTTAAGTTTCTCTGACATACATGCTCTAAAGTATTTCATACGTCTTAAAGTTATTATATGTTCCCATCTGAGTTGAATGCAATTCATTCATATAAATTTAATTATATTCGAAAACAGACCTGTACCTCAAGAATAATTCGTTTTGTAATACCCACAATTGTGATGACAATTATTCAGCTTTATCAAATTTATAATGTAATTCATTTATAAATCGCAAAACCATTTGTGCTTCTCACTATATTAAATTTATTAGTTTAATACATGAGCTCTTCTGACTTTTTACGTCAATTTTAAACACAAGCTAAATCTCAGTCAGAAAAAGAAATCTTAACATTTGAACTATCGCTTCAGAATTCATTGCGGGACATACTTTCCTTGATGAAATCCCTCCAAGACGACTTTTTCAGCGGAAAAAGAAAAATTTGCCTCAGATCAGAGGTTCCTTTCGTAAAGAAGTTCTTGGCTTGCCCTGATCCCGTCTCTTAGAGCTCCTGAACGCAATTCTTCCCTGATTGAATCGCGACAAGTTTTTCCAGAGAAAGAATCATTTGCGTTGCATCTCATCAGCCTGCACGATCTAAGTTTCAGCCGACGTTGATGGGAATGAAAACTCATCTCTCTAGAACGAAAAACTTTGGCAACAGCATGCTGAGAATATTCTAAAGTTCGCGAATGAGGGCAACGTCCCTTTTCTCAATTAGCTTTCTGATTCTTGTCTGTTTTCCTTAAGAGAATTTATAAAATTATATCGCTCCTGTACGGTTTACAAAATAAATTAACTGTTTATTTTGTATCAAATGTATTCAGATTGAACGTACTACCTTATTTACCAGTTTTCGCACCGAAATTTAGGAATATTCTCTGACGAAATGTAATATATCATGATTTTCAAGATAATTTCGAAACGGAAATGATCAATACAATTTCTGAAACTCCACTAACTGCATTGCAGGCGACTTTTCCTCATCCAATGTAATTTCCCATCTCGACTTGAACATTTTCCGGATGAGTAAAACACGCACGAAGCCGGAAAAATATTCCCAGGTTATAAACCTGGCACAAAATATCGCAAAACTTATTATATCTCCGTCTCATTTTCTTTCTCCGTGAATTTTGCGCTATTGGAGCCGGTTGGAGGCAGAGAATGAGCCTGCTTGGAATACTCTCATCTCGTGTTAGGAAGGCCGCTCCCATTCCACTGTGATATGAAAGGGGGCAATGCGCTCCCCCTCTTCCCTACAGACGACCCTTTACCTTCCCTACCTTCTCGTTTTCTGCCTCCTCTTCCCTCTATATGATCACCTCTATCACTGTCTTCCCTTATCTCCAACCATTATAACTTCTCAGCCTTCATCCCCTTCACACCACCTTTTTTCCACGTCAACAACCTTATTTATCTTTTTACTCCTGTCGACCCTTATTCTCTTCTCTACTCAAATTGACCTTTCTCTACCTTCCCCAATGCCGACCGTTATTCTCCTCTTCCCTCTTATCATCCCTTATCTCTCTATTCCCTCCTATCGACCCTTCTAACTCTTTCACTCTACTCCTATATCCCTTTCTTACATCATGTCGGCCTTAATCCCCCTCTGCCATCCCGCCCTTTACCCTCGGACATTTTTTGACCTTTTTTAAAAGTCTCGGCCTACCTTACTCTCTTTCTGACTCACCATGGCCAACAAATGCATAACATTTTCTGTGACTTCACTTCGAATAACAAACTTTTAATTTAACGTAAGAATTTTATGATCTTGTTGCCGTTCTGGTCAGTGTAAATAAGCACACGTCAGAAAGGTTAAAAAATACATTTCATTGTTAAAGCTCGAAATTAAATGATTAAAGGTTATTCAATTGTCTCCATATCTGAACGCGCGGGTATTCTAAAAAGTTATCAAAATTCCTGTCAATTTACTCACTGTTTACATCTAATTGAATACAATTCGGAACATTTTAAAACGGAATATTCGGTTTCACTAAATCGTGTGCAGGGAATTTTATCGCAAAAAACCCTTTCCTATACCTATATAAAATATTTAGGAATATAATTCGCTGTAAATACTGAATTTTTTATGTTTCCGAATCAAGACTTTCATGAGGTTGGAACACCACAGCGCTACAGACAATTCCAATCAAAATATAAATTTTTCGGTTAGGCAGCTATTCAATTTACGTTACCATTATGTGTTATTCTCATTGATATTCATTCGAAATATGTGTACATAAACGTAAAATTTGTGTTAAAATCAAGTTTGTACATAGTAAGCGATGATAATAAAAAATCTAAAAGGTTGAGTTTCAAACCAAGTCGGTTACTTAAATCTGTTCGAATATTCTTATTCACGTCTGTATTTCTGAACACACCAAGGTCGAACAAAAATATTCTAATCAATCTTAAAATATAAGGCAAGTCTGTCATTAAATTTTGTCCAGCATGCGCTCATGTTTCAGCAAGAATAGTTTAAAATTGAAACTCGGGCCTAAACCTCTGTTTGAGTCACCTCGCCATTGAAAATCCTGTGAAATTTTGTTATTCATGAGAGCACATATAATGCAGGCTGCCTAACTCCGAGCAATTTGGAAGAAGCCACCGGTGGATTTAAGACTGCAAGACGCAGAGGCAGGAGGAAGATCGTGGAAAGTCTGCATTTGGAGTTGTCTCTATGCAAGCGCCGCCGCTGCTACTCTTCAGTGCGCACCACAAAAACGCCTAAATTTTGCAGCAGCCTTGCCGTTGTCTCAGGTTAGGGAAGCTTTGGATGGACTTCTGCTGATGGCAGTGCCGTTTACTGTGGCTCCAGATGCTCTAAATTTCTCTGGCTGCAAAATGAAAATTCGGTCCCCGAAAATATGCTCTGTTTATTTTGGGTTTCCGTTGTGGGTATCCTGCGACTTTATGGAGCAGTGTAATATCTTTTGCTCCTGAAAGTCCAAGCCGGGAGAATCCTGTTTAATACAGCCGTAAGTTTTGATACCGTATTCAGTGCTGAAAAATAGTGGTCTCGAAGTAAGAGATTACTATTTATATTGACGGATATGGTATTGAATGTGATGATGGTGGCAACCAATCACTGGATGAGCCAAAATTTGATTCACAATCATGTTGTGAAATTTTATTTATGCATCTTAAAGAATAATCAAAGTATAAATTTTTTACCACAGTGTTACCGATTCTAAATATTTTTTATCGTCCCTATGACTTACTTCAATATCAATGCTGCTAAGAGAATTATTAGGATTCTTAAATTTTACACTTACCTCTTTTTAAAACTATATTTATGTTCATATGGCTGTACAAATCTGAAGCTTCATTGAACCGCTTTCCATTTAAATAGTGCACTGCAGTCCTGCTTAAAAATCACTGAACTATTCATGGCAATTATGCATTTCAATTTGGATCTGGTCAGGAATAATTTCAAAGATGCGGCGCTTAGGCAGGTATTTAAATGACTTCATCAAGACTAGGGCGGATGATAGAGTAATGACCACGGGATTTCGTTAGCAGTTTGTATGGAGATGCCGGGCTTAAGTCTTTTCATGCTTCACTGCTCGCCTAAACTTAGGCTTAGTTTTTCTCCTTCATATTTGCATGCAGCAAAAACATCAAGTGCGGCAGGAAATTTCTTGAATATGGCGCATACCAAAAAATTTAGGTGTATTAGTTTTGATCTCTGGGATAGATTGAAAAATTTCAAATAACAATAGATTATACTGATAATTAATGAAATATTTTAGAAAATCTGAATTGTATGATGTATGGTAAGTAAAATAGCTCAACAATTTATACAGACTTTAATTTGTCAAATTGAGAGGAAGTTAATTGACAAAATTTAGTTTTATCCGTCGACCACTATTATACAGTCGTATTAAAATTCTAAAACATTGATTATTTTTCCTGCGCCGAGTAATGAGTTTCAAGTCACAATGAAAAGCTTCATAAGAACCTCCGGCAGCCATGCCTTCCTTGAATTTATAATTTTTATATGAAAATGCGTAGCTGATGAAACTTAATTTATTCAAGCAAATATTCTATAATTTTTGCTGTATTTCCGTACTATTTCATGCCTTAGATCTATAATTTATAGCATTTAATTGAGCAATTTATTAATTATTTAATATGAGAGACACAAGTGTACTATCTTCACTAATCTACTTTAAAATTAAAGCACCATTATGAGACTCAACAAATATTGAATACTATTTTACAAGATCTTTTTCAAGTTTTGATCTTTTCTCTCCACTAAAATTAAAAAAAATTGCTGTACTGGCAAACTACAAGTTATGAAGAGTGCGAGTATTATTCTGGGAACCAATTGCCAAGTTGATTTCCGTTCAATAAGCGGCTTCAAATATTATTGTCTCTCTTAACTAACTCTCATTTATTTCTACAGAAACTTAACAATCAGCGCTCAATTTGATGAGATGGAGAATTTCAATTTTCATCCGGATATTAATTTCATTCGGACACGATTGGGTCATATACAGTTGAATCATTAAAACCTTTTGGAGAAAAAAATATACCTCGACTTTTTGATTCAATAACTCTTTGTCCCCACATGTTTACTGTGCATATCAGAATCAACTCCATGCAGTAAAAAAGCGGCTGGACTTTCATTCGTCTCACCCCTGCCCAATATTGAGGAAATGGCCAATATACAACACCCGTTGCTCACAATTACACCGTTTGCATAAATATGGAACTTTTGCTATCTCAATCTTCCTCAAAGGCGCACATGACGAATATAGAAGGTTGATATTTCTATGAAATCTAATCTCTGTTACAATCCTTCAGTTACTGGCGAAAACCATGAATAAAAATAAAATATGTATATCCCGAAAAAACATGTTCACGTAAGAACTCATACATGCGTAACATAGTTAATAGTCAAGCAAAATCAATAAACTGTTCTCGAGCAATAAAAATTTATCACTGCATGAACCAGAATTCAATCTATTTTTATCAAAATGATGGGTTCATTTGGATTCATAAATTAAAAAGTTATTTATTTTATTAAAACGGATAGATCCTGTAATTTTAATAAGATTATCCTCTAACGCCACAAATACTATTTAGTTCTTCCTCGAACTCAAAACAAACGAGTGAGCGACAGCTGAGGAACACATGAGTCTTGTCGCTCATCAGCTCGACGGGTCTGAGTAGAGCGAAAGAATTCCTGTTGGATTAGCCAGTTCAAGTCGTATCATAAACTCGATCTTTAATTCGCTTCAGGGTTTGTCAGAGGCTTGAGCTTGTGCAAGAGGGAGAGTGGCGTGTTCTCGTATCCGTAACATTGTGTTGCGTTAGAAGACATCACTCTCAAAATTGAGCAAACAAGCACCAGCATAAACATGTCACTATCTCTAGCTGAATAAACAATTATCCAAAGTCGAGGTTCGTGTTGGTTGGAGTTCTACAGAGTGGCTCTTGTTCGCCAGTGAAGAGAAGGCGACATGGCACGGGCAAGCCTGCATCAACAGCGCTGTGGACGCTTTCGCCTTCACCCGTCACTAAAATACTCCCATATGTTGACGCGTGGTTTCAGGGCAGTCTTTAGGAGGATAAATCACCGGAGATAAGCACAAATACATCCTGGGTTCACTTCTCCACAGCGGTAATGAAGTTAAATAGAAAATTTTGGCTTGTTCAATTAGGCTTGTGAACCAAGCGTTCAACAATCCTGAGAATTCAGAATGGTCGATAACGAGTGCAAATGACAAGCAACAAGGATCGAATGATGCCACAGCAAGCCGCTCCGCAATAGTAAAAGATTTTGTGGCTCGGCAAAAAAGTGATGTGCAAAATTAATTATATATATGATAGCAAAGTGTAAATTCTGAATTTTTCCTAGTCATCAATATGCATCCTTATCCGTAATTCACCCCATAATTCAATATAATCATCAAGGATGTAGCGAACTCCTCGTATGTACTCGCATATGCTGAATACTTATTTATAATGGTGGTGGAGTTCACATTTATGCACTATAAATTGTATTTTGACGCACAAATTGTTGTAATGTTGAAAATTCAAATTAATTTAGTTAATCAATAACGCGATGTCGAAAAATCAGGTCAGGAAACTTTTAATAAAATCTTCACGAGCGGGAGGCGAAATTTTAGAACTTTCACCAGTTCGTTCACTTTCTTGTGATCTTCGAATAAAAATAAACATTGCGAATTAAATTATTTTATTGCATTGCTGCTCTCCGGGAACCGAAAATCTAGGTGAATTTCGCCTCTAAAATTATAGCAAGAAATGGCGTAGTCAAACAATAATATCCATCTCAAAATTATTCATCAATGAATAAATAAAAAAAATTAAATGCATTCCAAAGTATCTAAGCTCATCTCGGAAGACTACGGAATAAGGACTTGAAGTGAAGAAGCAAAGCTGCTCTGCTTGGCAAGGTCGTTTACGGGTCGCTAGGCAACATGCAACAGGTGACGTATTTTACGACCTAATTTATGTCTTTCTCATTGCTACCAGCGCCATAATGGCCTCCCTTACACTGCTTACGCACACCAAAAATGAAATATCTCTTGCGATTACGCCTCTACCCAAAGATGGCAAGGTTGATGCACTTGTAAATTTTTTCCCATTAAAAGGTTTAACTTTATTTACACTAAACAAAATTGTTAATGTTTTTTTCCACTGCATACGACATGAAATTATGGACGGAAATACTTTCTAATTTACAAACCAAACACTTTCTTAAATAATAGTCTAGTAATTTCCTTGTCATTCTTTGAATGATTCGCATGGAAGAAAGCAAATAATAGAGACAAAAATTCGTACTAGAGGGCAATAAATGTCGGCCTTGAAAGTGGCCTACCGAGATCATAAAAAGCTCCGTCCCGCTGGAACTCGGCATTTCGCTCTACGCTTCCCATGGAGTTTTTGCAGACGATTTTCATGCGNGGCCTACCGAGATCATAAAAAGCTCCGTCCCGCTGGAACTCGGCATTTCGCTCTACGCTTCCCATGGAGTTTTTCCAGACGATTTTCATGCGGTTGTCCGCAAAACTTAGCATATTTTTGTCTTGGTCATTCCCTGATTGATACGAGCAATTAATTCTCCGCTAAACGTGGTCAAACTTCAGTGAAAAGCATCAATAACTTGGAAAATTTTACGAGGATTTGACAGCTTTCCAGAGCTTGTATAGTCGGTCTTTTTTCATCGCCAAATGTGGCTTGCAAGGCAACTTTATGGCTGGGTTTATTCCCTTTTAACAATCATCAGGGTCACAAAAGCAGGTGTTTGATGACTTTAAAATGGCACTTTGCCAATAGTACTTTGCTAACTGTTGCTTCTGAGCTATTTTGCATTTCCGGGTATACCATTTTTTATCGATTTGCTACATCCCTGAAGGTCTATTGAAAGAGGCAATAGCTCTATAAAGAGATATGCACTTAGTTAAGAGATAAAAATTAAGATAATTTCACGTTAAGGAAAACTTAATGTTCAAAATGGTTGAGATGCGCTACATCCGAGTGATAATTTTTATACTGAAATAGAATAATTTTGTAGAATCACTAGAAAAATTCTAATAATAGTAGGATTGAGTGGTATGGGATATTAGCAGGGGCCAAATTTCGTAAAATAATTTTTTCTCACAATTCTCAAGGAGTATTTGGTCTTGAAATGGTATATACTTCAGAAGAAAATTAGAGTTACGAATGGTATTGTAAATGATCCAGTAGAAATATATTTGTTCATCATTGACGCATGATGTTAAGGTGAGCAGAAAGAAACATTGCCTCTAAAATTCTCACATGATGTCGTTTTTTGTTCATCATCGTCGAAGTATAATTAAATTGTAAATTTTATGGATGTGAGTCAATTTAAATCGTGCATATCAAAATAAAGAGCAATGAATGATTATTTATGATCTATATTCTATGAAAAAATTCGATTTCAAAGAATTCTACTCGTAGAAATTTAAAGACGAGACGAGCGCAGTTAACTAGAATCCATCTCTATTTATCAAAAAGTTTAGCTTCGGCAAGAATGGGTGAATTTAAATACTTTTGTTTTATTTTTGTGTTAAAA
>JALHKN010123939.1:0-11781 GCA_039513755.1 Hyalella sp. 3TK10
CTAAGTTTAAGCAACATATTCTCAACATTAAATATGAACAACGCGCGGTCCCATGTCTTGCTGCGTGCAGCTGAATTACATCACCTTCAGGTGACAATAACAACGCACTAAAGTCTCACTATTTAATGCATCACAACAAACAAATACAAGAACGGCAGCAGCGTCCACACATAAAAAAGTGACTCGTGACGAGTGAGGTGAGATACAAACTACCAATATTAATGCAACTCACATTAACACAACCTAAACACCGAGGCCTGATGGCACATCAGAATTGATTCATAATCCAACATCTTTTGCGAAGAAATTAAATACGTGAGACGAGAAAATAGTTCGTCTTCACAAATCAGAGATTATAACTTCAAAAATATAAGAACCTTCTCCAAGCTTCCTGCACAACGCGACGTTTTCGCACGAGTCGTTGCTGGTTTGACAAGGCAAATCAAGAACGTTGAGTACAAAATAATAGACATATACAATCAATTTACTACATGTAGGGTAATATTATACTACGTCATAATAGGACTAAAATGAAGAGGTAAAGGAAGGTTCGTCCACCATTGAACGAAAATGAAAGTAGAACGGGCAGCAAAATTCGATATAAATTATAGTATTGAAAATGCATCATTAAGCCGTGAATTGGGACCCCAAGCCGCCGCAAGTTGCCTACTACACTAGAGCAGCAATACATTAAGTTAACGTAAGTAACATGAGCAATGTCACAAGATACCCGAATGTTGAACGATCGCGGCGCCGCAAGTCACATTAAATATTAACACAAATACGCACGAGCACACCAGTCTAAAAGAAAACGCGCACGACGACGGCGATCAATACTGAAAGATCTTAGTGACCAACCAAAAGGCTAGCATCAGTCACGTACAGCGTGAGCTACGCACCTAAACCTAAGTGAACCTACATACAAGACATAAAAGGATTTACCTATGTACACGTTATTTAACACGGCTAACTTGAAAAAGTACGCCGCTAGATTACTTTACACTTTAAAATATGGCAACAAAATAAGATTTACAAAGCTACAATTGATCGCAACAAAAGTTTTCTTGGTATTACAAATAAATTAGAAGCGCAATTGTTCAAGAAACTAAGCCTAAATTAAGACGAATGGCCCGATACACGAGACGGCGGCGGGAAAATCGGCGCAACTAAACCGCGGACGACGCACGAGCCTTTGTGCTCACAACAAACTAAAAGGAGGTTTCGTACGGCACGCAAGTCCACTAGAATATCACAGCGCAAAATAATCCATAGCGGCGCTTAGGGTCCCAAGAACGTGGTAAATAACGCGGGCTATGAAAGCGATATGTGGAGCGGGTCCTCTACTTGCCTCCTCAGAACGCTACATAAGTTTATTACCTACACTACACCTAAATAACAAGAAAGATGTCTCATCAAAGGGAATCGGTTTGTACTTCAACTCTCGAATGAGCAGCGTACACCAAACGCGGAATAAAAATTAACAAATAATTCATAGCTCTTCCTTACCAAATAAAGTTCGCATAGGCAGAAAAGTTCACCTAAAACCTAGAAGTCCTACCACCTAGTGACTAGTGAAGAGGTTTGGCGGGCTAAATTAGCGTTTCTTAGACTGCATTTAGCACATAGTTAGTCATGTATGAAACCACCGACACTGACACAATTGGCAAGCTACACTCGTCGTCACTCAACTGGCATATATTACAGGATACCTACCCCATCTTACCAACACCTACCACCTCCCTCCTACATCTTGCCTGTCTGCAACTAACCCTGTTCCTGGTTCCAACGTGTTTAAGCACCAACGTATTTCATATAAAAGCAGCACCGTATCTAAAATATGGTCACCTGATGTGTCCTATCAAGTAAACAGATCGGCTCTCCACCCTAACACTAATATTATTTACCCTTAGAAATACTAAACATTAAATTCAGTGACAGCAAAAGACTGACGCTCAAAGCCGTTATGTCCTTACACAGCTCACTTGAAAGATATGCATAGGTTGCTAATCTACATATACATCATTGCCCTAAAGCGTTAAGTACCTACATAATATATCACTGTAACAGGATTAGACTGAATGCTAAAATGCATTAGTACTGACTGCCTCAATATCAAACATCGACCATAGGTCAATTAATCTTAATTTCTCAAAGCATTGAAAAACCACAAGCGTGCACTCCTATTTTCAAATAGAACATCTCAAAAAGTAAGATCAACAGACTAAAGGAAACAAACAGTTCTCCCTAACACTAAGGTGAATTAATTAATAAGTTGCTACTAAAATAACGAGATCCTAAAACAAATACTTGAAGAGGACGACGCTCCACATACCGCCTGCACCGCACAAAAGCCTAGTAGTAACACCTATTATGATCATACAATAATCATAATCCTAACCGCACAATTAAAAACCAATTATTTTTCACCAAAGCACCTCAGTCGATTTCCTTCAGTTGAAACATTGCATGAACATATCTTGGGTCATGTAAGGTTAGAGGAAAAGAACTATTAAAATACTATGAATTGAAGAAAAGGTCATGAAGAGGGGATAAGTGAGGAAACTTGGGAAAGGAATGCTTAAGTGCTAAACAACACTCAGGATTCTAAGTATAACACACCACACGTCAGACTAACTCGCATGCATCATTTCTATCAAGTTACACTACACGGCAAAGCTTCAGAACATATAGGTCAATCCTTATAACAACGAACCAGAAAAACCGACTGGCAGGAGAAAATAAGTTGTGCTACTATGGAAGGGATTTGAAAACCTACATCTCGAAACCTCAATGAAATGAACATCAAATCATCAAGTCTTTCGCGCGAGATATCTAAACGTCTACGGTCCTTTCTCCTAAAAGAAATTATACAAGCTTATGCACAATAGAATGAATCACAGTGAGCGAAAAAGAATAATAATAGCAACCTGACACTGACGGCAGAAAACTGCGATGCTTAATTTATGTCACTCTCGACCTCGTTCACTTTCAAAACTACCTCTAACTACGATACATGCTTCGGCTTGGGAAGGCCGTGCAAACGACGCTACTTACCTAGCTATGGCTTTTAAATCGTAAGCAAATGCAGGAGGGAAGAGAGAAAAACGACGATCGCACATTCGTAACTAACAAGCCTACCATTCGTACTCGAGACCCAGAAAAACGAGTCAAACATATTGGTTTCAGTAAGTGATGCACGAGGCGCAGTGTTTCGTCCCTAAATCTAAGGTATCATTTCATTTCAACAACCCACGACGACGCCGGCACGCGCAAAAGTTCCCACTAAGCCTAACTTACCTATATATATAAGAGTTGTACTTTGAGCATGACCCTCCCACGAGCGGCTACCTGCCTAAAATGACGGAACCTCGCTCTGGAATAAAGCCTAACACACACGCAATAATAACTACTAACCCTAGTATTTGGCAGCTTTTGTTGTCGAGACCAACTTCCTAACGCTAAAGAACCGCAAAGGCAAACGTATCAAGTTCATTACCGCACAGAGCGAGGCTAAAAGATTATAGCTTTTGTTTATTGCTATTCCTACGAGTCCCTTAATCGCGCGGCGCTTCCATCAAGTTAACCTAACAACGATAACACGCGGCGAGCGACGACCGGTCAACAACATTACCCTAACATTGATCATCATATAAAAAGACGCGACTACTTGCACTCGAGAGCTAAGAGAGTCCTACTTCCAGACCCTGCCTGCCACACTGATCACGAACGACCCTGATACACGGCGCCCCACTACACTGATCACAGCTGTCCCACCTAACGGTTGCTTCCCTCACCGGATTCTACAGGGAAGAGAGAGAGAGAGAGAGCACGCGCCGAGAGACGAATCACAGAGATCACAGTCGTTTACTTCAAGACCCTAACCGAATGATTATTCCTAAATAGTTTACATGTGCGACACTTGCTAGTTACAGGATGAGAAGAAGACCGCCGACGGTAGGCACGCAACCGAGTGCTGTTATGAAGTCCTTAAACCTAACACAGAAAAAGTTACAAAATTTCCCGCGAGGAATTACAAGTTAGATATCATTAACGTGACAAGCTAATCGTCATCAAAATAGACTTTCTGTACGCCAAAATACACCATCTAGAAGATATGTTCGTTAACCTGAAGAGATTGCATTACATTTTGGGAAGTGACGCGCAAGTCGAGCGATTATATTGCGCTTTCATGAAGCAAGTAGTTTTCCACGAACGAGTTCTATCGCAATTCATTTTGGACTACTCGAATATTCTTTGAAACTATGTTGATAGCGAGAGAAATACAACGATAACGCAGAGTGGTGACGCAGTGAGATGAACAACAATCTACGGAAAAGTCACTGCTGACAAATCTACTCTAGTGAAAATCACGGTAGGAACCTAGTGCACACTTCATCTATCGCAACGACTGCTAAGTCTTCAAGATTCGATAATCTTTCGTGAGCGTTCCTTTCATTGATCCTCTCTACAAGAAATGCCGAGTCCCTGTTTGCACTTTACTAGCTGCCTAACATTGAATTTACGAAAAAAATCAGACTGCTCACCAGAGTACATCAAGTCTGCAACCTTCTCATTATTTATGCAAGGTTTGACAAGCCATTTAACTTACTCCGCCGAGTTTCTTAAACTACAAACACTCGAGTCATTTACTCCCAAAGAAACTGATGAAAACCATTTCAGGGGATATTTGACAGTAACCGCCGCGACTCTTATAACAAAACAATAAACGCTCATTATGAGCAATTGGGGAGTCCCGAGTTTCTACGATTGAGGCACAAGCAAGATTGATGCATTAGAAATAAGAGTTAATCGGCTCAAGCTAAACCTAATCTTAGTCTGGAAATCAAATTCCCTCATCCAGTAAGCACCCGCACATAAAAACGAGTCAAAATGAAGCGACATGCAATAGAGCAGAAGCGTATGAAATGACGAATCGAAGACCGTCTTTAGATGAGTCAACAGTAGCGCTTAAACCAAACCACATTGCACTGAAGCACGCATTGGTAATGAAGTAGATAAAAAAATACGTGGGCATAAACTATACTGACTGATTAGTCAAGGCTGAATTACACTCAAGAGCACAAAAAATATGGTTACGACATGACGGAGAAAGTGCGATGATGGTCAACTATAGATTGACATCAGCTAAAGGAAAGCATGTCGTCACACCTCTTGAAGGAAAAATTACTATGTCGTTAAGTTTTTAAATGTCCAGCTCAACAGCTGTTGTCTGAACGATAGGTACATGATACAGAAATATAATCAATAACGAACTGCCTAGAACTGACGAAATACATATATTTTACTAAAAGAGTATAACACGACAGAAGCAACCTACATCAAACACGCAAGAAGAAAAATCCCATATAATTACATGGAAACCGAAAAGTAGTCGGCAAGAGAGCCTGCATGATGCTGTGATGGTTTCAATTTAAATCCAGACGAAAGATGGTGGGGAAATTACGACTTTATAATGGGCATCGATGGGGTCAGAATGTGATGAGCTTCAGAGATGTGCATTATCAAGAACTTCGGAGGACAGGGTCTCATTGCAGTCGGCACCTGGGAGAACAAGAATGTTATCCTCTCATCGGTCTGAGATCTTATTTGATAGCTGGATTAAGCTATTCAGTTACGCAGCAATCATAAATATCAAATTAAAGTGGGATTGTAATAGTTTCAGTGTTGCAGCCATTTCGTGCGGTAGGCCTACCGGATATAAAATGATAAGTGAATATATTAGATACAATAGGAAATCAATCCCTTCAATGCAGGTATGGAAGCGAACAATTGAACTTCTACCAATTGTCATCTCTTACTGTGAACAAAAAGCTCATTGACGCATTTTCAAAAATTGGTTCACCAACTCGACAAAATACGAAGACTTGCGCTATAGAATTGGATGTCAAACCTCATGAAGGACAACTCCAGTTGAATAATTATTCACTCCCAACAACGAGTAATCAGCGTCATAATGAATATAATNGGTTCACCAACTCGACAAAATACGAAGACTTGCGCTATAGAATTGGATGTCAAACCTCATGAAGTACAACTCCAGTTGAATAATTATTCACTCCCAACAACGAGTAATCAGCGTCATAATGAATATAATTAAACGAAAATTAAAGCAGGAACATGAGAAATAAAAAATCGCGCGTTCGCTGATGCAAACCAAGCCTGACTCACTAGACTCCATATTGTTGCGACAGTCGCTCTTTGAGTGGCAGTGGGAACTGTTCCGTGAAACGCTTCCAGTTCTCTTCACCAACCTGCTCCTTGAAGCAATGCAGGATCTGCAATCAATTCGAAATTAAACAGGATAAATTAACAGTAAGATTAAATATTCAATTACACTTCAATTATATACCAGTAGATCAATATTTAAATGCCTCAAGCAATTGAAGCTCAAAAAATCATGAGCGATGAAGAGTAATTGGGCTGAAGTCGCAGCGAGAAATGCCTATCCACTAGACAATGGAGGGTAGCTGAATTGATCTTTTTCTTACCATCGAATGATGAGCATTGAAACCAGAAGAATATCCACTAAGGCTAGAACCCTTCCTTTATCTAATGTCGATCTTCGCACTCGTAGAACGATTCCAGTACGAATCATCATAAAGAACCAATAATATCACCTTCAAATTATAACTAACAATATCTCCACCAATCGTCTCAACCTATGAATTATCAGAAGTCAGCAGGGGTCTAACAATAGGAGCATTTACTCAATAGCAATTCATCATACCCTGTGAAACATTTCCTTCAAGTCGGGTTTAGGATTGACCCATGAAGCGATGGCGTCACAGAAGAATATGAAGTCTTCGACCACTCCGGACGGATTGACGCTGATCATGTTGCACACACCACGGAATGCAGAGTCCTTCTCTTCGTTGTCGCGAATGTTCCGCAGCGAAATGCACCTACGGATGGCGGGTAAGATTCACGACCAAGAAATCTCAGCAACATCAGGATAAGGAGGTCCTTTTCTTCTAAATGACTTTTCTCAAATGAAAATGGTTTTCAAACACCAAAAATAATAACTAGACCAAAAATATCAGTATGCCACAAAAAATCTTGTTACCCACCGGTATCCTTACTACTATCTCCGACTAAACTAAAAAACGCACCGAACGTTTACGTAAGGAGACGGATCTTCATACCTGGCACAATCTCCTGTAAGCTGCTAGAGAAAAGTCACAGACAACATACCTCGCTCTTTACATGAGGACGCGGCGTTCAACTGACGGTAGCGAATACGTACTAAGTAGCATGGAACTGTCGGTACCTTCCAGATCTTCCCGATTTTCTTCCTTCTCTTTGACCTACTGAGCCCCCACACTCGATCCACTTGAACCCTTTTGCGGTCACCGTCCATTTAAGTAAGTCAGGAGCGTAATTTACTCAGAAAAATTTGCAAGTCTACAGACTAACTGAATAACATGTCATTTGATCAAAGTTCTCAGGCTTTATGTTGACACCACGACAGCACAACATGTTGCGCACCATTACTTTCATCTTTTACTCAGAAATCATATTTTCCACACATTTTTGGAGGACTCGCAGAGAAGGGCAAGCGAAAAGAGTGTGCTCCTCACACAGAAAAATGACTAACCCTGATCGTTTGTTGCGAAGTTCCGTCGACATCTATGAGGTGCTACATTAAATAATAATGGACTAAATCTATAGTTTTCTACACACCACTGCCTGATAAACTGCTGCAAGAGCGGAGCCACGTCAGTCGGGCAAACATAGCCTAGCCGTCCGATCGTTATGGCTACTCGACCCGGTAAGTTGGTAACATACCCAGCCGTCACCAACGCAATCATTAACGGGAAAAGAAAGAAAAGAACACCATGAGATAAGTGACCAGCAATTATATAAAACAACAACACACGCAAGTTTATCATTATTGAACGAACCTGACGTCTCTTACAACCGGTAAGTTCGCACCAAACTAAAGCTAGAAAATAATTCATTGAGGTAAAAATGTTGAAGTGAAGAGCAACAGCGGCGACGACGTTGACGGCGGGGTTATCTGGTTATAATATAGAGGCGAGAATGACACTAACATATGAAGTGACATTAATTAACGGAGAAAAACAATTATATCAAAATATTGAGCGAGGCTGGGCATCGTGACTACAGAGACACGAGGGTGACGTAACACTTCCTCCTACGATAGCCTGCGACAGATTATTTCTACCGCGTGGCTCTTACACTCAGTCTCTTCCTACAGAGGCATCCACCTAAGGAATAAGCAGAAGATTAATGAAAACAATTATCAAGTCAAGACTATACTAATATCGATCGCAGACAGTAGGTCAGTCGAACCAACGCTGGCGAACACCGCCTCCTACAAATTAAATGTGCTATCAGAATATAAACGATGGCGCACGTTTCCTTCACCAAAACCGGAACTTCAAACTAACCACTCAGAGGAGCACCGAAGTCTGGAATGATATTGTCACAAGCCACTCTACACCGCAGTCACCGAACGTGCGCGAACTATTTCACTCATCTAGGGCACTACCAAGGCACTGGCATCACTCTTGACTTTACCTTTAATACCGCAGGCCAAGCGCGTGCCAACAAGTCTACCACACGGCCAATTAGCAAGGAAGAAAACAATTGTATCAATGGTAATCATTATCAGCATTCGATTCATCTACGAGACCCACACATTCGGGATACCCGCCATGTATACTCAATGAGCATGAAGAATATTCAATTGCTTATTCACAGTCAAGTCATCGTACAATCTTGAGGACGTTAGCATCAAGTCGACATTTACAGTCATTATTTTAACAGCTGTCACCCACAAACAAAATTGTCATTCATCAGTCATCTCGTTTGCAACAGAAAAAGCAAGCCAAATACAGGAAAAATATTAATATCGTTCAATAAGACACAACTAGTCTCACCGGTGTTCTCCAGAAGAGTCTTAGGCGTGTTGGGCTTGTTGAGGATGAAGATCAGATCCGAGAGAACTATACTGACATAAGCGTTCATCTCTGTACCTGCGCGGACGAAACGTCACTGTTAATCCATTCAAAGACACCTAGTATAATACATAGAAACATAATTGAGTCAAATTACGCAAAATTCACAGAGGTGGTTATTAAGAAAAGGACGAATTAATAAAACCAGTTAACATATTTGCAAACTAAAGTAACATAAGCCGCAATAACCGCGCAACTTATACATTGACATTTCAATACGAAGTGCTAAAATTATGAACACTGCTTCAATAAGAACTTATGCTAAACTAAGTGTTGCACCTCAACATTATTATGGTTCTTAACATTTCAAAATCTACCCACGCTATGACAAGTTGAAAATAAATTTAAATGATGATTACTCACCCAACTTGACAGAAATCTCCCCTATCGCCCAAGTGGCGTTATTGCACACCGATATCAGCTCAGGGTTGAGGTTCTGCCCCAGGATTGGCATGAACTCCGCTGCAAGGAAAATGTATTGTAACCTCAAGACAGTTAGCTTTGTGATGAGACCCTGAAAAGATTAAACTGAATACAATGACAACTTTTCGGGTGATAAAAGAAGTACACAAATGACAATTACGACACTCGTGTAATTACACATGTCAATCTCTGGTCAAAAGTTTACCGAATCATGACCTAAATAATTGAGATCGTCAGGTTGGCACATGATGAAAGCATAAAATTTGTGAATAGAGATCGTCCATCTATACCTGAGTTACAACCCAGTTAATTTTGTTAGCAACACTCACGTATGCAAGGTGCGACGTGCTGGAAGCAAGCTTTCGTTAGGTCTCCGAGTAAGGCAAACGAACTTTGCCGCACTTCAGCCATGGCATCTTGCATGGCCTGGTATAGAAGCCGCATAATGTTGCTGTTCTGCACCAGGTCACCGATGTGGCCGTTCAAACCCTCAGCTAGCCCCGAGAGAAGGTCCAAACTCACGATCATGAAGTCTTTATCGGCTGCTTCAAACTGCTCAGGATTCTGAGCATGAGCCTGAGACGAGGAAAATTAAATTAAATGCTGCTAACGAACTGTGGTACACATACCAGATTCGAGATCTATGAACAGTTAAACCAGATGCGAGATAATAGAAGTAAAGCCACAAGTTCGTCAAAAAATACTCTCATCGCTAAGCAAGAGATAGTGTGGTAGAAAACTGACGAGTCCCATTATCTATGGTTAACACTTCGGTTAAAAATTCCAGTAACAAACTCACGAGAGTTTGGTTGAGAGTTTGTTCGACCAGAGACACGCATCGCTGATACACGGGACCACAATAAGGAAGGAAACCGGTCTGCAGGGCAGTGGCAACACTTGAGAGGCACTCCAGCAGAGGGAATAGGTCCTTATCCTCATCTTTCAGGATGTTCCACTTTTCAATGAGGGGAGGCATCAAGAGTTGGATGTATTCTTCTTTGTTGAGGTAATTACCAACGCTGTCCGCAAGTGTGCCTAGAAATTTGAGGAAATCATTATTCTAATGTTTTGTCTGCAAGTCAGTTCAATTCTATTCTTAGTTTTATACAGGATTTTAAACTTCAACAGCAACGTTTATTTCACAATGCTCTAAGCCAATTTGTTTCAGCATTAAAACCGCCATTGCTACTATAAAAACTCATCAAACCTCAAATCAGACTGAAGATTAAATGCTCATCAAATTACAAATCAAATAGAGCCTGGCTTTCTATCATCGACTGAACCAAAATCTGAGAGGATGATCGTTAATAGGATGCATCAAAAAATGCAACTACAATTTTAAAAAGAAGGCCTTGAGAAGCAAGTTTTCAACATAATCTATACTTCTCGTTGGTAGACGAGTACAACCACTCACCAATGGCATCGTAAAGTATGAGCAGGTTCTTGGCTTGATACTTCTTGAACGCAAAGACAAGAGTACGCAGAACGTCACCTAAGTATTGGACAAGCTCCGTACACGCTTCTTCCTCAAGGGTAGCAAATGCCGAACAAGCAGCTTCCTGTACTCTTTTGTTGCTATCGAGGATGCACTTTAGCAACTGAAAAAGAAACCAAAATGTTGCAATCAAAGCTCATGGATAAGCAAGCATCTTATGAGAATGATGTGTATAAGACAATGTACATAGTTTCTTCTCAGCACCATGGAACTACTAAAATTCTTCAATCCAAGATTTAAACAGTAAAATAGATTCAAACTGTGATAATAATCAGTATCTTCCCACTAATGTAGTTAAGGTAAAATGCTATCACACTGAAAAAATGACTATCTAGCATATGAGGTGTGAGATAAAACAACGGCCCAACATCCTGCAGGTGATACGATTGATGCAGAAGGCTTTCACCAGAGACAAGTGGCTTACCTCATGCATGGACGGTTTCAGATAAGTATGGTCAGGCAGAACTACGGCCCAACATGCTGGCGCTAATACGATTGTGGCCGAAAGCTTTCACTACGGACAAGTGGCTTACCTCGTACATGAGGGGTTTCAGGTAGGTATGGTCAGGCAGAACTACGGCCCAGTGGCAGTAGCGTGAGAGCGTCCAGCAAGTGATGGACCTCACGAGGGCTTTCTTGTCCTTCAGACAATTAATGAGGTAAGGAATGAGCTCTGGCAAGTGAGGAGTCATGCCGCTCATGCAACCCTCGGCTATCGCTCCCAGCGCCAGGATACCTGCACGAATTAAAAAAAAATGTATCAACGGTTGGAATTCATTTAAATTTAAATTTAGTTTAATTGAAAACATTGACAAATATATGCACTAATTAGATGAGACATACGGTTCCACTTCATCTAGG
>JALHKN010124137.1:0-12697 GCA_039513755.1 Hyalella sp. 3TK10
TTAATTCGCATGTTCTTTGTATACCTCAGGAGAGAAGTAATTATTCACGTCAATATGTTCTGATCCAGCAGCAGAAAAATCGTAAGTATATTTGCAGTTTACAAAGATATTGTGATGGTCTCAAATGATAAATCATAAGACGAGCTCTCATATTTTGTAGTAAAAATTTAATAAGTCTGTCAAACTTAAAAAATTACCAAATGAATAACACACATGTCATTTGAATATTATTATTTTAGGTTAAATCAATATTGGCGAGGTTTCGCATCGGAGGTTAGTTAGGGAAGGGGACATTTTTAGATAGTTTGCATTTCCAAACGAAATATTCTTCTATTTTGGCGAAAGTCTTCTAGTTTGTTGAAAGATGTGTTTTCATTAAAATTTGCATCTCTGTGAAGATATTTCCTAGCTCACCATAGACCAGATAACTAGAGATGCTCAATGAAGCTGGTCGAAACACATCATTACTGACAAGCAATCCTAGGATGTTGGTGCTATAACTTTAATGTGTTCCGGCACGCTTTCTTGCGAAGGCAGAGGCTTACTCAACACGCGCTTTCGAAGTCTTAATTGCCGCATTCTTTGCATAATGCACGAGCTGTCAGGCTCTTCTTTGCTCCACAAGCCAACCCTTTCAACTTTGGCGATGCTTCGTAAGTGGTGCGCCATAGACATGCAAATACTCCCATAAAAATGTTCGTGCTTATCACATTGCAAATTCAGGAGCTTTGTACGTGAGCAAGCGCGGAGCTGTGGAGGATGTGGTGAGGCCTCGCTATTGTATCAGGCCTGGATGTTGCTGTCGCGAGCTTCGGACACGGATTAAAAAACAACGGGAGGCATTCCAGTGCTTGTGGCTTTAATCTTCTATTTGGGTGGCTTCAAGGCGGTGACTTCAGAAAATTATCATTTCTAGCAAGAGAAACGACCATTAATAGAAGTGATAAAATGTTTATTAATGGAAACATTCTGGTAAGCACAATGAGCGCCGAACGCTCACGCATTGCCGCTATTGAAGGTCTATGGCAATGATTAATTCCGAAGTTAAAAAAGACATTTCCGTGCAAAATGCACGTTTATTGCCTCTGTAGAAGCATGAAGTAGTCTGCAAATGGTTAAAAAAATTAAATTTTATGTAGTTACTTTACTGGGTTTATTCGTAATTAACAAATAAACAAACCTATAGTGATCAAGCACTGTGATGGATCATTCTTCCTCAGAAAAAAACACGTACACAACTAACTAAGATTTGATCTTTTTTAGGCAAGGCTTTCCTTCACCAATGATGACCAAGAAGAACGCATCATGCGCTCTGAATACGCACGCAGCGCACTCAGGCTGTACGTGTGATCGAGCTCGAGTCATTACGACGCGCGTAATAACGAAGCAGGACTCGTGCGCCTGCTGCTCTTATAAGATCAATATCTCTATTATAACATCCGGTGAGCTCTGGATGAGCCGTCGTGTTTGCTCCCATAAAATAAATGTTCTCTAATAGCAGTGCTGTTGGTGTGAATCTCGACCAGCTGAATAATGTGCGTTTGCTTAGCACTTGATCTCTGCTGCCAAATTGCTCTTTTATTATATTGGAAAGAAATGTTGATTGCAGTGAGCGTAAGAACGCTATTTCAATACCCAGAATGAATGTTTTCAAGTTTATTTGTGTTAATATCGGTCGATGTTTGATGCTGATAATACATTGTCTTAGAAACATTTTCCCAATAAACCTGTCATCTCAGAGAATTTTTATTTATAAATTCGAGTGGAAATTTACTCGATACATGGTGCTTGTCACGTCGATTAGATTATACTTCAATGCTTAATAACCAGTATAACTTCAGAACACTCACGGTCTTCGTACCCAATCTGTAATTAGTATTAGTGCCTCGACGTGATCTACTCATGACATCAAATGATTTTTTCGAAATCACGCAGCGTTCTAGGGTATCACTCCTGACACTGTCATCGCCCGCAGAGATGGCGTGTCAGGAAGCTCTCTGTTGCAGCACCATAGTAACTTAATCCTCGGCTTCGTTAATGTATGGATTACTGGCCACTGAACGTTCAATAAATTGACCAATTTTGAGCTTCGTTGCACTAGATGGAATATCTTAATTTGTCTCTGCCAGCTATGGTAATTTTAGTACCGCAAAGCTGTGATATGGTACGCCAATGTTGCCTAGTGTTGCAATGATTCATTATTTCAAGAGAGCGTGAAGTGCTGACAGCGGTAATTTATGCCGTTAATAAATCACACTAGATTTAAGTTGTATAACAGCCTCGTTATGAATACTAAAGGAAAAAATATTTCATGTGTCAAATCGTTGTAAAAACTATTTTGAAATTTAACTGAACAGTCAGCTGAGAAATATTATTACCTATGGTGTATTCAACGGCATTCTTTCATACTTAATCATTGACTAGAGACCAAAACTTGGGAGCAAATTTTGTAGACGGTGAACGAAGTTTGATCCTGATTAGTAAATAAAATAATTACTTTAATTAGAATCCATCTACAACGAAACCTAAACCCTATTCCATCGCCATCAATAGTACGCATTATCTTACGTGCAATTCAAACCAAAATATTGTAAATTTCAATCGGTTTCAGATCCATATTGCGGCGGTGACACAAGAGCCTCCTGCAGCAAAAGCAGTTATTTTCTAAATCTGTGACTCCAAAATGCCATTCCGCTCACGTGCATTTCCATCTTTTCGTTCAACTTCAGTCTGGTTTAATTTGCTGGACATCAAATGTGTCTCGCCTATTTTGTCATCTGTGATCAACCATGAGAACTTTATCCTGAATATATTACTCACGTCTTCTGATTGATCTGAATTTGTTTAAATGAAGAACAAATAAAGTAAGGTCACTAATATAGCTAACGTGCTTCTATGAATAATTCACAGCCTGTAACTTGGGATATATTCAAGCGAAATTATTTGAAAAATATATAAAATTGCTAGCTATTGATAATCCTGCTCAATAAAACCCAAACTTACTCAAATACACGAAATTTACTTGCTCATTAAAACCAAATCTTAAAACCAATTCGGTTTTTGTTTACCTATTGAAATTTCTGATTCACATTCTCTAATGCTTCATGAAAACAAACCTCCGTTAATTTTACTTCGGTTAATTCAGCTCTTGTAGCGGCAATGCCGTAAAAAGCCGAAAATAAAAGCTCAACTGCGGTGGGGCAAAAATTGTGTTGGCTGGCCACTCAGGCTGATCTCTTATGTGCTGATGGATTGGGAACAAATTCATTTACTGCATGATTGACGTTCAGCACATTTTACAAGATTGACTCAACACTCAAGTCTCCTTGACCAATTCGCGTAACCCTTATTTATTTTTAACGATTTTCTTATGCCATCTGCCGACATAATAGAGTTTAGTGCATTCATATAGCTGGAAAAGAACACTGGTGTGTAACCATTCATTCACGAGATCATTGCTATCAAAGTTTGACATTGTGGCATGGTTCTGGAAACTTGAGGAGAGTCTCGAGTCTCCATACCAATCTTTAAAGTATGTATTTCTTAAAACTATGAGTTCCCTGCACAAAAATGATGGAAGGGTTTAACGATGTAAACTTGTCTAAAAAAGGATTTGAACCTAATTAAATGGAAACCGACCGTAACTTTTAGTCACCCATTCTGTTTTTTGTAGCATTTCAGTCAGGAATCCCAAACTTAAACCTACCTCAAACTCATTCACGTCAATAATGCCAAGTTTGCGAAAAGAATTCTGTTGTAAGAGTTGAAGACACAATAAAAAGCGTGGCATTGTGTGGTGCATAACATGTGCGACTCTTGAATGTGCCCGCAGGCCCTCTTAGACTCTTTAGGGATCTCGGTGTACGGTCTCCGACCCTCTTAGTCTACGGTGCTCTTGAGGGCAGAAGCACAAAGAGGCGACAGGTGATAGAGGTGCTCGAGACTACACGCCGTTCTCCTCAGGCGAGTCCAATGCGTCCGTAAATGTTATTGACACGCACGTTATGACTGTGTACACAAATACGTAAATTTAATAATATCGTTGTAGGGTCGAACTGACATGGATAAATATATATATCAGGTTTCCATCGCCCTCTATGTTATAAACACGATCTTCGCCATAAAAGTAGCTAGCACAACAAACGTTCGTCTAGATCATGGCTAATGATACGGCTGCAACGTAAAAATGTAGTAAATGTAATGAATAAGTTTGCAACAGAATGTTAGTGATAAATTTATTGAACAAAAATAGCTTTAGAAATAAGTAAACGAGCTGGGCAATGTTCCACATTAAACCTAACACAAAGAAATCAATTGAAGTGACATACTCGATGTAGGGCTTGTAGGAAATTTAAAATAAATAATTTTAAATTTCTAGTTTTGGTTCAATTTACATTTTGTTTAGAACGGATGTGAAGGTTAGTAAGCGAAACCAACACTTTATTCTAAACTACTAAACAATATGTTAATCAATCATTTAAATATTGTCGACTTTATTCCTGGATTTTGTAATGTACACAGAATTTGTATCGTCAAGATTTGAAGCCTCGACACCTGCATCCTGTGACTCAGCAGACGAGCCCTCAGGACACCAAACTTCCCCCAAAAGCGCGACAAGTGCCGGCGCCATCTGGTGGCGGAGACCGGCACTCCCTAATGAACAACACAAACAAAAGGCGCGACTCTGTCCTCTACTCCAGTCGGCGAGTTTACCGCTTTTGTGTAAAGCAAGAGGTGAACTTCAGAAGAGAAATAATGGGATCACATCTGGATCTAATATGGAGCTTCAGATGAAAGGCTATGGCAAAAAATAATATAAAATAAAATATTCTAAGGTAAAAATGTAATCCTTGAATCTCCAAGCTCAATAACGGTGATTTTTGGATCGAAGGCATCTTTTGTTCCAATACTGAAGCATTCAAGTGTAAATTTGACGTCATAATTATAACGAATTAAAGTCACTACGTCACATTAAAATTTAGTCTTGGTTGAAGTTATTCCTCCAGACGAGGTGGAACTCAGTTTATACATTTGCTATATACATACATTTGCATTTCGAATGTGAACTCTGCAGAAACACTACATTTGATTTTCCTGGCAATATTTTTTGTTACCTTAAATTTTTATAGGCATACTACCATCATGGTATCACAACATCTTCAGGTCTCATCTTCAGACCCCACATCAGCCCTGGAGTCCGCGTGCCAGAATCCTACATCTCTGGTCAGCGGCGGCCTCTCACTAAATTTTTCCGCTCCATTTGGTTGAATTGCTTTGGACTGCCTCAGTCTTTACCGCTCTCGAGGCTTTTTATTTCACGTCAATTTAGGACTTCTTCTTATTGAATAGCACCGACCGACCGGCTGAGTGCTGCTGATTTCTCTCGGGGATACTGAGCCCATCCTGCCTTTATTTTTTGAGAAATGTCCCTCCACAAAATGTGAGACCTTGTCACTCTTTATCGACGCTTTGGTATAAGAACCCCGCTTTTGTTCGTCTGTATTTTATGAACGTGGCAGTAAAAAAAAAAAAAATAATCTCCTTTATAAAATTGCTTGTGTATCTTTTCATCCAGCTGCGAAAGCTTAAATAGATTTATAAATTTTCGAAACGAGTTAGTGCGATGAAGAACTAATGAGTGCTGAGTTTCAGTGAATCTTAACCAGCGTTTTAACTTCTTATTTCACACTTATTTAGCTTAATTTTCAGTTTTTATGTTGATATATCCAGCTCGATATTTCGGAGCCACCTAATATCAGTTGCACGATATTCATAGCATAAGAATCCAGGCATATCCAGACACTCGCACCGTAACTGAGTACTGCAATTTGGCTTCACAATTCCCGATCCGAAAACCTCTCAACAACTCCAACGTGTCCAGCAAATGCAGCGTCATCTCAGGAATGACTTTCATGCATCACTTGCCTAGTACTTCGCTTCGCGGCCGACGCTTGACCCTTCATTTGACTTACGTGCATCCATGACTGCCCCTGTGGGGACTAAAAGCCTCTAGGAAACATTGCGTGAGTTAAAAAGGTATGAGCAAGTGATGGGACGGTTCTCTTTAAGCCGGAATATTGTTAAATCAATTCTAATCTAAGCAGGAATATTTCATGTTATTTCTTTAGACTTTCCTTTTATTTAAACTATTTTGTGTGGCAATATGATAATAAAAATTCAAGTTAAATGCTTGAGAAATTTATATCGTTATATATTGTACATTGTACAACGATCATACTTATTGGTGAAACCTTTTTCAAATAATTTCGAGATTTATCTGCATAAATATTTTGACTTGATGCACAAGATTTTACTTTCATTGCCAATTCTCAGAGCATCCAACCTTAAAATTTCAAGCAAATTTGTAGTAGTTTTGATTATCTAATCTAACATAAGAGGTCAAATATTTTGAATACTTTGCACATGGTTCAGATTTTTACCAAGCTTCTTACGTGTAAAATTTACGCCTATTTTTCACTTGATTAGAGACGCTATTTTTCCAGAGACGCTAAACGCCGAGTTTGTTTGGTGCTTGTGAATTATATTGGTCGTTAGAAGACGAGCGTCGGCTATATAAAGGCCTGGTCCTCTGGTATGCCAGCAGAAGACAGCGGACTCTCCTGGACAAAGAAACTCTGAAGCCGCAAGCCGATCACATATACAAGAACATGAAGAGCTCGCTGAAGTTGGTGGTGGCGTTGGCGGTGTTGGTGGTGGTCCTCGGGATGCTGGGTGGCTGTGAGGGACGCTATCTCCCCACCAGGGGGGACGAGGCACGCCTTGAGGAGATCAGGATGATGCTCAGGGACCTGCTTGAGGGCGCTGCTGCAGGAGCCCCCAGGATGGTCAAGAGAGAGGCCGAAGCTGTTAACTTCCAAGACTGAAATTCTTTTCCATGAATTTGAAGTCTCTTGAGATGGAATATGGACCGTTCAACGAAACTACATGGACAAAGTATTGGCAATTGGCTTCAATTTCTTGCGTTGTTTGTTGAATAAATTGATTGATTATTTAAATTGAACGTTCAATAAAATAAAATGATTCAACTGCAGCACAGATATTATTTTCCTCTGCAACTGCGTATAAATTCGAGAGTAAAATTTTGTATCTTTTTATTTATGTGGGACATTATATAATATTTTAAATAACAACTTCAGTGGGCTAGAGTTTGTATAACGTTCGTTTTGTAATACTAGCACCATCTTAATTTATAGATCCAAAATTTAGTTCCTTTAAAAAAATCTGAAAACAAATAATTCTCTTAAACGTATTTTCATATTTTTTGAAATCTAACTTTTCAAAAAATGAGCACAAAAAGATTAAAGAATTAATTTCTGCAATGAAAAAACTTCTGAAACGTTTATGAATACTTAATTGCTGGAATTTGCATGCCTTCAGTCGTATGCCCCATTANAAAAATTTCCTATGTGCCTCGAAATTAGATTTGAAATAGTTGCAAATGTGACTACTTGAAACTTGGGCAATAAATGAGAAGCTGTGAATTTGATCATCTCAAAATTCAGACTCTCTCTATTCGAACAAAACTTATTAAAATGGAAACTCCTGCTTCTGTTTCAATTTATACTGAATTTAATTAAAAACGTATTGATTCTTATGTTATGAGCACACGAAGTGAATTACTTTTTAATAGAGGGGATCCTTTACTAGAAACTTCACCACGCACGGTAAGAAGAGGAATATTAAACGAGTGACGGGAACTAATTATCAATTTAATAACTCGTATGAAGATGAAGAAAGACATTTTACTTTAATATTTCACCTCTGAAGGTTTCAGGCTTACAATTTAAATATATTCAATTAGGGCGCATAAAGAACCGGCAGATGAGCCTGCAGGAATGAGAACCAAAGAGAATTGAATATCAAATGTAAGACATTTACAATCAAAACAATATAAGCTCCACTCACAGGTCTGCCTAACAGCATATTAAACCGTACGTTCTCCAAGTAGTTGAAGCGTAATAAGAATACGCGCACGTCGGAAACTGGCCGAGCGCAGGACCGAAGCCAAGTCCCACTGCGCGAGATGACATTTTCAAGATTAATATTTAAACAAGTTTACATCAGTTGTATGTAACGATCCATTNAACTATATTCAGCTCCTTAGACCAAATTGGTTCTCACCTGATTTGTTGCAAAAAAAGCGCGCTTTGTGTGATTTTAGGTCGACTCAAGATTTGTGTGATTTTAGGTTTTCAATGTCAGTTAATGTAAACGTTTTAATTTTTAGTTTGAAGACGCTCCGGCATTTTCAGGGTTATATGTCATTTTGAGCTGGAAGAAGGAAGGATAGACCCACTAATTAAACTAGCTTTATTTGACCCAATAAGCTCTCGGTTTAATTGGATATATTAATGTAACTCATTTACGAGTAATTAAATATTAATTTAATGATGCTCTCGAAGGAAAACTTTTTGGAACGTTAACTGCGATAGCCCTCTAGGGTCTACAGCTCTCTAATTTTGCGGGTTGCCAAAGCGTTGGAAAGAAGTGAAATAAAGCAGGCACCCGAGCTGAAAATAATTAATCAAGTGCTGTGCGCAACAACTCAAACCACACAGTAAATTAAGAAGAAACCAGGAAATAACGTAGGAGTGACGAAGCTAAATAAATTACCAGAAACAAATGAACGTAGAATGCTTTATTCCGGGAGCAGCGGCTCTGCTCTACGCCAGGTGAAATAACTCCTCACCAGGTGCAGTAACTCCCCGGATTCCTTCAAATTGTGTCCGGTTGGAATCATTTCAACAGTCCATCATTTTGTACTTCACTTCTAACCACATCAATGATCCACGCTATTTATCATGGGACCTTTGATCATGTGCAATCCTCTCAAATTAACAAATTAACGCGTTACTCAAGCCGGGAGTCTTTCCAAATATTTGTTCCGACGCACACCGAATGGTGTCTGATAAACTTGATGTTAGTAGAATCTAAATGACAATAGAATTTTTTTTGAATTTTGGAGGACCGTCTCGTGCAATAAATATTAGCGCATTGAACTTATTCTTAATGTTTTTTTCGAATTTGCTTTATAAGATTTTTACTTATGATTAAGTACGATAACAGTCAATATTCTCTTAGTTTCCGTGAGAATTACGGAAAGGAAGTCTATTCTTTAGGGGATATTTAAAAAGTTGAATGGCGATATAAAAACTGGAGTGAATTTGGAAACATTTTGATCAGTCACAAAAATATCACTGTCACAAATAAAAATTAAGCATTTGGATTACAAAATATAAATTTTTAGCTTCCAACTCCCCACCAGGCGTTTGAATTATTTTATTTTCAATTGGAGTTCTGTAAAAACTATAAACTTCCATGAATAATTTTCAATTTATTTTACCTATAATGATCAAAATAAGTTATGGTCATCATCAGGATAGCAGTTTCAAAGAAATAAATAAACATTCTAAATCGCACGTTCAGGGTGTTTTTCTGATTAACCCAAGATTTATAAGTGTGTGAAATTATTCAAAAGTTCATCACTGAACCCTCATTTTTCTTCCTATTCGTACAATCCTAAACGTCCCCTTTCCGTTCTAAGAAATTGTATTAAAAAATGGTCCTGCTTTTAGATTAATTCTCAGTGACATGTAATATACTAAATGTACAAGAAGTGTGGATTAAATATGCTGAATCGCTTTTTTTGGTCCTATTTCTCTAACCTATTCCTTTTTGTATGTAAATATTTCATAATCGTAATCAGGGAGAAGAGGATTGTAGTGGGGCGGAAATTCAAAGATATTATTCAGCAAGGTTCTTTTTTTAATGCCTTATTCTAGCAATAACATCTTTAAACAACATATCCATCAATAAATTTGAGACAACAATAGAACTAGACGAAGTAAAACCGATTTGCTTGACGTCAATTATCATCAAAGTTTCAGTTGAAAAAAGTATTTTCAATTCAGTCCGGTTCAACTTTTATTCGCGATTTATCGGGGGCCTGTGAACTAAAGTCTATTGGCGCTGTCAACCTCGACGTCCCTCTTGACCATCCTGTGGGCTCCTCCAGCAGCGCCCTCCAGCAGGTCCCTGAGCATCATCCTGATCTCCTCGAGACGAGCCTCATCCCCCCTGGTGGGGAGATAGCGTCCCTCACAGCCCTCCATCATTCCGAGGACCACCACCAACACCGCCAACGCCACCACCAACTTCAGCGAATTCTTCATGTTCTGGTAGAATTACAAATTTATCGTCTGGTGCTTGCAGCTTAACGGCTTCGTGATGCCGCGGTGGTCAGCGCTCTTCTGAGAGTAAAGTATTCTGTCCGACCTTAAATACCCTCCTTCGTCCCTTGCTCGAAAAGTAGAGCTCGTTGTTTTCGTTCATCGGTCTTAAATTGATCTCCATATGAATACTTCACATAATGGTTCGATGGAAATTGCCGGTTGAATTTCCCATTTTGTCACTCACTACACCTTTTTTTAAACCTAATTTAACATTTCATCTTTCATTTTTGACTGAAAATTAAGTTCAGAAGAGTCACAAGCCTTCTGTGTAATCATATTACACTGCAGTTTACTTGTAACCAATCGAGTGAGAGGCTCTGGCTGGTCTGATAAAGGATATTAATGATCAAATACAGCATCTGCAACGGTCTGGACCCTAATTCGTGTTTCCACGACAGCTGGTTAACAAGCGCCCACTCAATGATTTTACTAAAGAACATCACTTTGAAATTAAGGCCAGCCTGAATGACCTCTGCCTTCGTCATCATGAGAAACAATGTCCTCCTAATAATAGGGTCTTCTGGCCCGACGATATAAAAGCCTTGGTCCGCCTATTGACTTCGCAGAACGACGCTGACCACTCCAGCGCAAAGACTTTGAAGCCGATCTCATCTGCCAGGAAATGAAGAGCTCTTCGAAGTTGGTGGTGGCGTTGGCGGTGTTGGTGGTCTTCCTCGGGATGATGGTGGGCTGTGAGGGACGGTATCTTCCCACCAGAGGGGATTATTCTCGCCTTGAAGAGATCAGAATGATTCTCAGGGAGATGTTGCAAGGCGACAGTAGATACTTCCGTTCTGTCTACGCGAAAAGGATGGTCAAACGATCTGCTGTAAACNACAGGATGGTCAAACGATCTGCTGTAAACTTGGCTGACGACTGACGACTGCATAATTAATCTCAAAAACTCCCAAGAAAACTACTACCGATGCATTAATGCCAGAAGCAGCTCTTCTACCAATGATCTTTTGTTTCTGATTCACTTCAGAATTACATTCTTCGAAGTTTCTGTTCTGTCCATTTAAGTGTCGAATATTCCACACTTCATAAGAAATTTCTCGGTTTAAAACGAGATTTGAAATGATTAAGAGACTTTGCCTTAGTGTGCCTTGACATTAGGGTCATATTGTGAGGAAAAATTATTTATAAGCTCTAAGCAAGTGTTAATAAAACAGGCATGAAAAAGTGTTTTTTATTAAAACCCCCTTTTAAGCGAATGTCTAATTTGACTTCAATTTTACTGTCTATGCACTAAGGACCAGAAGAGTAAAAATGCATATGATACTTTTATGAATAAAACAAACTTTTAAACTATATTCAGACTTCAAACCTCTTCAGCCCAATGTAGAGTTCATTTAAGATTCCAACTTTAACTTAGTTGACATTTCGAAAGGTAATCAAATATGGATGAGAACCACGTAGACTTTTTTCGGAACCGCGTCCAACACGTTTGTGATCAAAAAATGAACGATTTCTAAATTATTCATCTTAATTTAAATCCCAACTCTCACACGCAGCTTCTCAATATCCATGAAGTTCAAAGCTTAAAAACGAGCTATTATACACGACCTGAAAAAAGTTTTCCACCCTTAATTCAAGGATTTGTTTGTTGCTTCTATTTATTCGGACGTTTTAGGATCCGAACTTTCCCGTCATCACTCCACCGAGTTACATTTACATAAAAATTTGAGTGGATTCAGATGTAAATACATGCAAACAATTCATCAAAATATAGACTGATGTCAATATACTTTGATATTATGTGTTGTTATATAAGTTATCGCACTCTACCAATTATTTCCGAAGTTATACACTACATAAATGCTATTTGCGTTCGCGTTGTTTCTGAATGAGATTTAGTTTATTTACAAGTTGAAAAATGAAAAAGTAATAATCCTGTATTTATTTTTAACTTGAATCTCTGCGTTACTCAATTCTCAGGCTGGTATTTACGAAAATAATCTTTACTATTCCAGTGCAATCGAGCTCTTGAAGTTTGACGGTGGAAGTTAAATTCATCTGTAATTCTCATGCCTGCCCCACGAAGTACAATTTTCAGCGACCATAAACTTCCCCCAATTACGGTGCACTCAATTAATTTTCTCAATTTTCACACACCGCCCGTAAACTTCATTGATTTGGGTGCGCGTATGGAAGCAGCAGACGTGCAGCAGACGTGCAGCAGCGGCAGCGGTGACAGGCAAGGAAACTTCTTATGGGTAAACGGAAAACGCGAAGAGAACTCTCTGCAACCAATGATTTATTTTGGTTCACAAATGAATTTGTTTTGCTTCCAAATCTTGAGTATGAAGAACATTCCCATCGTAAACTGTGCAAAAAAACGGTAGAATTTCTTATATTTAATTCCCTTCGTACTGATTTATTGTGGGTTTGAATTTCCCTTGGAATAAAGGAACTTGTTTATACAGGGTGCGGCAACATAACTT
>JALHKN010125301.1:0-14484 GCA_039513755.1 Hyalella sp. 3TK10
AGGGCTCGAGCCTTGCATGCTTGGAAGGCGTAAATTTAGGTCCACTTAGCGAAGGACAGACGAGGCCTCATTTAGCTCACCCTCGTGTGCCTATCAAACGTACGACCTGTGGTGGTCATGAAGACCTCAAAACGGATGGTCTTGCCTCCCTGCAGGCATCGCCCATTCCAGCGATAACTCGTGTATTTAAACTTGTGATACAACGGAAGTGGATGACGGGCACAAGCTGCCTCAACGCATACGATTGTTAAAGACCGCGCGCTTTTCGGCGATACCTGGTGTGTTTGAAACCACGTCCACACCCGAGGTTAGAGGTGTGCTTTCAAATGAATAATTACGATGTCGTAAATTCCTGCGTTTTTCATACAAGTCTTACTTATAGCAGGCGCGAAACGTGAAGTTACGCTCATCATAAAACTTACGATTATTGTGAAAAAATTAAAATCTGGTCCCTGATTGACAGATATAAGTTATCTCGGTGACATTGTTTGTCAAAATCTATGATTGATCTGATGATCTCTGCGCGCATTTATAGTGTTGCCCGGTATTGTTCGCCCATAATTATTTAGGTGGATCAATATATTTGGATCATCGTATGCTGGCAGCTATATATATGGAATTATGGTTGTGCGTAGTTAGTTACCTTATTGCACTGGAACATGCAGCCGTCGTCTGGCCCCTCGGATACTGTGAATCTTGTGGTAGATTTGTTTGCCAGAACTGTCATATTTTTAATTCACAATCAATGGTCGAGCAACAACCAAAATGTCAACATCTGTAACTAAGCAAGGCAAGCAAGCACGCGAAAACCAAATTTACGAATATCATAAAACTCAACTTAAGTAACATTTGTGAATCCGTCCCTCTACTACGACGAGCCAAAAGAGTGTCTACGGCCGTCAGCTGACGTCAGAAACCCAACACCAGGTGTAATTGCTGCTCATTACTGCTGCTGCCATTGTCTACACCTCCTCTAATTCTGCTCATAACTCTCACTGCCAACGACATGCACGCTGCGTCTCAAGCTTTCGTCTCCTGGAAATTATGTGGGAAATCATCAGAAATTATTGTATGGTTGATTTGCCGTGGTTCAGTGTTAGCGATTAGATTTTATTATGATGCAACTTATTATTCCTGTATTCCAGCAGTGACTACTAGTGTTCTCAATACTCATTAATATTTCTGCAATATAATATTTCCATATTGAAACTTGAATTAATAGTTTTACTTTTTTTACGGTAATCATTCCATCATTCTAGCATCATAATTTTTGCCGTGTAATTTCGAAGTTTCCTACTTCTTTGAGTATGATCATTCCTGCGTACATAGCCAATGCCTGGTAGTTTCGCAACGTCATTGCTCTGATCGTATTCTTCCTTCCATTTACTTCTATCCTATTCCTGCTTTAGCTATTATTATTTATGCTAGACAAGAATGTCGAATTCCTGCCCAATGTTCTGATATTCGCATTATTTTTTGCAGGTAAGGGACCAAGGAGTGGCCATCGCTATACTCGACAACGCCGGGTGCTGGAGGCAGCTCGGTAAGTAGGCGTTAGTAATTTGTTTCGGTTGTTATTAGGGAGGCCGTCGGTGTTGCGGGCATTTTTTCCTGTCTGCTGGCTGTTTGTTAAAGACATCGGTTGTCCGGGATGTTTGTCGTACACGCGTGTTTTTAGAAGCCCCTGTGTAATTTATTTCGCCTAGATTGACTGCATGAGTAAATGCAGATGCGATGGCAACGATAGATTTATTGTGATGCTCCTTTGCTTGTCCTGTAATTACCCTGATGGGAAACGAGCTTTCGGCTCAACTCACTTGTGATTTTTTCTGCGTGGAACAGAAAGCGCTTTGTTCTCACAGACTCGTATGCATTCACTTGTATCCCAAACTTCAATAGGAACGGAGATATTGATTGTCATTCGAATGAGTTCGCAGTCGCTGTTCGAATGACACTTCGAATTTATTTTGAGGTTGACGAATGTGTGAGTGATTAGTCCATAATATTAACTTTGAAATGATCGAAACCGGTGCCCGCGTCTTAAAGTTATTTCGCTTAAACTACATGATTCCTTTCACGTGATCGCTTAAAAGAATTTACATGTAGCTCGCGGAATAACTTTGGATTTTATAACTTATCTTTGTCGGTAAGAACTTGGACACACCATTGTCGTTTGATCTGTACATTTCAATATAAAAGACTTGCCAGGCGGGAAGTTTGAGTTCGGATTTAATTAATATCATTCCTAAGTTTGTAATCGAATTTAATCTCTAGCCGATAGTGAATTTTTTTTGAGAGCCTGTTTAAGCTTCTTTACACGGTGCATTTGTTCTCGCGTCTTAGTAAAATATTGAGCGTTTACCGTATATGCAGGACTAAACGAAATGGTTCGATTATGGCCAACTAATCTCAATTACATTGCGCATGACTTTTTTCCCAACATTGCTGCACGGATGGGGCAAAATGCTCTCAAAAATCTTACCATGACTTGTAAATAGGCCGCTCCATCAATGCGAAAGAAGCGATTGAGGAGTCTTCAATCTTGTTCAAATGGAATGCGGTAACATGAGCCTCCTCAAGACCGTCATCGGGAAATAAATGGCCCCTCAATCTGCAAGAGATATCAACTGGTGTCCACATGAAAGATTCACGAATTAATTTTGGTGCTTTGATTCGATGGCCCTCGGGTGATGTTTAGATAAGTGAGATGAACTTTTGTTCTCGTAATTGTTTGGAAATCTTCGTCGCTCTTGTATATTTGAGGGCTCCAGTTCCGCGATTTTTGAACACATGGGCAAAATTTTTTGTGAGATTTACTGAGACTTTTTTTCGCAAAGAGCTGATCAAGTAACACTTTGACAACACGTGCAAGGTGCATGAAAAACGTTTTTTGTTTGACCGACAATTATATGTTAAAATTGTCAATAACTGACATTTTGTTGATGCACTCAATAACTGACACTGTGAAAATCTTTATAAGTGGCCCCTTTGTTTACTTATTAAATTACAGATCATTTGCAAATCAATCTCACTCGACCAACTTCTTGACGCTGTATTATATGAGAACCCTAACACTGTTCACTTCAACAACCATGGCATCTACATTTTCATTTGATGTAAAATGTGCGTGATTTCAGGGCATTTGGTCGACATCTGGATGATGATACTGGACGTTTTCATTCGGCATCTATCATAATAAATTTTTTGGCAATAATCATAATCATTGTCTTGTCGAATGCATTGTGATTTTAACAATATTATTTTATTATTTTAACAACAATATTCCTGCATTTGTACTCATTTTCGTTTTTAATTTTACATCTGACCAGTCCCAATTACAGGCCGTTTTGTTACTGACATGCATTCCAAAACTTGAATATCATGCAAGGTATAAAAATTATTATCAGTTATTTCTTCTTTTGAAAAAAAATTATGTACGTAAAATCGTTCATAAATTGTCTTATCCTCGTCACACGTCAACAGGATTAAGGCTAAGCATTGCACAAAAGCCTTCAGCAGTCGAATGAACGGATGAGTTTCTGAGGCACCCGCCGGCTGTAATCAAACTCAATATTGCATGGTTGCCCGCACTCAACTTTGAAACTAGCATAGCCATATCGCACCGGCGTTCCTTTCCGCTCGCACTCGACACGATGGCCTTTTTTATGAGGCAATTTGTACGTAAGACGAGTAGCTCACATCCATCGGTAGCCCATGACTTGCGCTCTGTTATGATTACGCGCTGCTGAGGTGTCTAAACGCTCGAGATGCTACCCGAGATAAGCTCCCCACGCACAGGTGTCTTATGGAAACAGATGGATCGATTGGACCTGAGGAACCGGTTCCATCGAAGGACTCTAATAAAAAAACACAGCCTCGTAGGCTCTCGTCTGTATAAAAGTGCCCTCTTGTTGTCCGTCTTGTAGATTGACCATTGGCAAGTTATTGGGCGGAATTTAACGTTTACTCGTATGTATACAGAATTAACTGTTTTTAAACCACTAAAGTTATCAGTATATAATTAACAACGTACGAATATGAAATATCTCGTGAAGAAAGTGTGATTATCACACACTGACATTTGCTGATCAAATGAGAGTCCCAAAATGTTTTGGATATTTCTAGCAATTTTATTTTTAATATTCGCCTTCATTGTTAGACAAATGGAATGATGAATTCAAGAATTTAAGTGGTTATTTTCTTATTTCGATTCATTAAATGACCGAGTGCAAAATTGAACAATACTTTAAAAATTTAATGAATAATTGTAATAGCGCGACCGCGGACGTTGTTTTATTTACAGGCACCGTTTACCGAATGTTAACGACCTTGAAACGCATACGATTTCAGTTCTCGTTGGCGCTCAATAACCGGGCTCATCGTGATACTCGAACGTTCATTGGCTGAGGCACAGCACCGTGACAAACGGTCGACAATTGCTGCCGATTCTGATACGCCATTCCGAGCCATTTCTTCTCGACAATATCCAAGTCATAACAGGCCGTATTTCTCTGGATTTGTCCAAGTGTGTTGGCGATAACGCGATTTTGGTGCTAGTCTCCCGGTCTTGGACAAGCTAAAGCTGGCGGCCGATCGTTTAGCTTATGGAGGCGCGGTCTATTGATAGCGAGGGAGCCGCAATGTTCGCATTTTTAGGATGACCTCGACGCCACATGAAATAATTTGCGTCTTTTGAACTCCTGTTATTGGTCGAGTTGAATAATCAGCTCGACTACCTTCGATATAATTTGCGTCCTGTAATTCATTGAGTTTAAAAATCACCTCGACTATTTTGGAATAATTTTCGTCCTGTTATTAATTGCGTTTGATTTTAACCTCGACCACATTCGAAATAATTTGCGTCCTGTTATTCGTTGAGCTAAATAATTACCTTGATAATGTACGAAATAATTCGCGTCTTTTGAGCACCTGTAATCCGTTGAATTGGAGGCTAATTGAATTGCGTCTTATTATAGTTCAATACGTTTTCGTAGTTAAGTAAGTTTAAGGTTTAATTATTGAATATAATCAACCTCTAATTTAAAATAAATGAGAAAATTGTGAGTAGAAGAATGCCGTAAAAGTTTGTTCTTTCAATCTATAGAACCACCTTGTGGACGGTCGACAACTCAATACTTTCTGCTCTCGGTCATCAGTTAATTTCCCTTCACAAACTAATGTGTTTGTTAGCGATAAATTATTAGCCGATCTTACATGATGAATTTTGAGATGAGGTTGACACTTTTCGTGAAGAAATAGTATTCCTTGTTGAAATAAATTTGTCATGAATGTTGCACACTTCAGCCAATCATGCACAGCAAATGACAATATTCAGTTTCGTGTAAAATTTGAACTTTGCTGACATTGATGGAAACAAATTTAATATCATTTTACGATCCTGAAATTCACTCTCATTGATAGAAAACATGTCGTATTTATTGCATTGTCATTTCGCCCGCGGGTTTTTTCTGCTTTACTTTGTATCCTCTTAACATCGTGTAGAAGGTCGTCGAGCGTCTGCATGGCTGTAGGCCTAACGTGCGATAGAAAAACTGGTATAATAAGAAGAAGGGTGAGACTGCATGGAGCCGTCCGTGATGGATCATCTTCGGAAGCATGGAAGTCTTGATGAGAAAACGAGTTGCTCCTCCGCAGTTGCGCCCTCGACAATTGGTGGCCTCCACTTGAGATACGCTACACTATACGATGCTCGGATAGCCAGCCAGATCGATCACATGAGAGACCCATTACCATAAATTTTAGAACATGGATTATTAACGTGAAAGCCGTTGAAAATGGCACTCAACTAGTTTATGAATCAGTTATTCGTGAGATCCTCTCTAGACAATGCGATGTACGGATATTCAGCCTGATCGATCACTGTAGCGACGCATCAACAAATACTTCAGAAAAATCATTATTATCGTGAAAACCTTTGAAGGCTTTTTTTTATAAATGATCGCATAATGCATGTGCCCGCTGTAAGCTATTCTAAATTCTCCTGAAATTTGCGAGAATTTTTTGTACTTGGGAAGTTACATTGCTGGTTCCTTGATTTCTTTCTTCGCAAAAAATGATTGACGTTTTTATTTCTAAGATGGATGTCTATTCAATAAAATTCCGCTGATGCGAGTGCGGAATTGATTTAATAATCGAAACTTATATATTTCCTAATTTTCTCAAGCATTCTCAATCTCTCAGCAGTATTGAAAAATATTCGAGTTGAGGAAGAAAGCCACTCATGTAATGTGATGGTTTTCGACCTTAGGCCTATTTTTTCTTATTCTTGATCTTGCATTTTATTTAATACTAATTTATTCACTTGGCTAACCATAGAAAAAACTTGCAATCTTTCATATGTAAACGTCTTACACGATGGTAAACTTTCTTCGAAAACGTATTCTGCAGGCATATAAATTAAAAACATTTAATTTAGTTTCGCACTCACAGCCGCTTCTGCACTCGGCGTTGTGTACGACTTTTATTTAACAGTTTGACATTCAGCCTTGCCTTGCATTGACGCATAAACTTACACGGATCCATTGAAATAAATTAAGGGTGAGAAGTCGCTGCATAATATGATCCATACCCTATGAGCGCACCGCCAAACAATGCTGTTTTATAGAATATAATAGAGGTAAGCTTTTCCGCATTCCTGCCCTATTGAGAAAAAGCGAGCGACGTTCTCTATAGGCCTCAATGGACCTCGCATAAATTACTTGCCAAAGTGGGACTCTTTTGTGGGATTTAAATATTCGCTTGGAACTTCACTCAGTTTGCTTTTCAACTTAGGAATAAATGGCCAGTGTGAAAAATGCGTTTGACTTCGAGGGATCAACGATACTTTTATTGAAGGGATCGAAGTCAGCAGTGCAAGCGAGATACTTGCTCTTCTCCTATCGTTGCTTTTTATATTGTTCATATGTTTCACCGGCGGATTAATATTGGCATGTTATGTGGATTTTTTGGGCCACTTTATTTTAACACTGTTTTAGTTCATTCTTATTAATTCTTTTGCGAATAATCACATTTTCTGCCTGGTAAATTTTCGTTTATAGGGGCTCGAATGTACTTTCTTGGCAATTAAAAGTATAAACTCCTGAGCATATATTTGTAACGCTAGCCCTTCACTGCCTAATGAAATTGCTTCTCAATCACATAAATTTCGAACAATTTTCCGAACTATAGTTCACACGAGCGATGACACGTTAATGCAAAATCTCGCTGCACCCTGTCATCATGTACGAAGATTGGTAAACAAATTTATTTGTGCTGCCAATATAACGTACTTGATCACTGCGTAATTAATGAAAAGAGCAATTGCAATGTGAATTTCTAAATTCCTCCCTGCTTTAAATCTGAGCCTATAGTTAGGTTCCGCTTTATGGAGCAGCGCGTGCTGATCAGTCATAAAAAAATGCGCAAGTCGCGTGCGTAGCCACGTGGGTGTACACGCGCAGTTTTTTATGAATACGAGACTGCTACAAAAAAATTGCCTCTGCCCATGCGGCCAATGAATGTTTTTTATTGGAGGCAGCATGACGAAGAGGTTCTTGAGGAAGGTTTCCCTTTCATCGTCTCTACTGAGCTCATGCGTGGTTAGTCCCTTTAAACTCGTTTTATTGTGCACCGTTAAATACTCGCTGAAACCAAGAGTCATTATGAGGAGCGCGAAGGCTTGCTATAGTTAACAGTACAATGGGTCGGCGATACTCGACTTTTCAAACAAAAACTCGAATTTAGGATTACGTTTAATCGCATTACTATGGCTTACGAGTATTTAACAATCTATTCCCAAATTATTTTCCAACGATTATATTGTCTTCAGTGATTCGAAGGGAATTTTGGCCATGATGGGATACCGCAAGTTTCTTATTCCTGCTTCATTGCAGGCAGTGAAAATTTATCGCCTTGATTGTGACCTGTATGTAGTAAATAAGAATGCAATAAATTTTTTGTGTGAGCAATCCTGCAAGTATTGTGCAGCTGTCTTCAACGGAATGAACTTATGTCGGGTATAGTATTTTTTGGTGTTTACGAATAGAAAGACAAATTTTTAATTCGTCATGCACAGATTTGGCATGGAACGGACATCATGCGCAGCATAAATGTTTCTTACACGTGCACGCGAATATTTGTTCTTTATTCGTGATTGCCGTTCCACGAGTTTACATGTTATCAATAAGTGGGGTGGTCCGTGTGGAGATTTTCTTGAAGTTCGTTTGTAGCAATCTGTGCCCGCATTAACAATTCATCAGCGAGCGAAACTGCAGAACTGCACGACGTGACAGATGTCCGTGTCAATGATTTATGTCGCTCACTCGCCCGTTCTCAAGTGAATTTGATTTATTTAAAAAAGATATTATTGAAGGGAGGAGGGAGAAACTTCTGTGGGTGTTAAATCAAGAAAAAACTGTCGATGAAAATCTTAGCAAAGACCTAGAGTGTGATCATGTTTCGCCCAGCGCTACAATTCAATCCTTTCTTTAGAATGAGATTCGGAGAAAGAATTGAATTTATTTAAGTTTAAGAAATTTATTTAAGTTTCTTGATTTGGATGGTTTTGTGTCAAACCATTGAAATTTATTCCTGTAAGCTGCGCCTGGCTCATGCATGGTTTTAGCTTAGGTGTAAATCATTGAATGCGCAAAAAGCTACAAGAATGAGTTCTCCAATCACATGGCGGCTTTTCTGTTATAATAATCCTATGCGTAGAGAATTGCATTAATCTCCGCCATTTTAAATCTTTGAGCGTTCATCATGCATTGCATTTTCGACTTCGATCCATTAGAATCGATGACTTAGTGAAGTGATCAAGAAAATTAAACTGTCTCATCAATTTTATTTCAGTAATGGTAATTTAGCCAACATAGAAAAGATGGAGAGTGCAACTTGCCGGAACGCTATCTGACGATTTTATTGTAAAGTAATATCGACGCAATTGTCGGAAAGAAGCTTGTTTGCAAATTAATAAACGCAGTTTGAGTTTTGGAGAATGTGCATTGGAAATGTTATTTGTGATTTTTGTTCGCCTTGCGAACAAAACTGGTTTATGATAACGACGCTAAATAATCAACTGGTGCCCATTACGTGATTATTAATAATAAAAATTGCAGGAAATTATTATTTCTTGTATTTTATTAAGATCCTCTTCTAAATTTCACGTCATCGCATATGACGCATACTGAAACTGCTGGGAGCAGTTTGCGTTCAGAAATTATATAAAATTTGCTACCTGCTTTAGTATGATTAATTTCTTCAGGCATTTGATTTAGGACATGTTTTGTATTTTAAATGAAATGCAATGAATGTGCAATTATATTGTGCATACATTGCTACGTACTTATAGTCTGGCTATAAATTTGTGGCCAGTTCGTTTGAACTAATCGCAATGGATATTGAGCCTCGTATAGAAGCATACAAATGAGCTTCGCCAAGACGAGCGTCCGGAAATTCGTGGAATTTTTGGTGGTGTGGCAGTTGTGTGGGCGCAGATGCAGCTCGTAATTAGAATATATCGATCAGCAGCGCGCCATCGATTGGTGGGTAACTGCTCTCACCGAGACGTCCTTTGCTCTGTGGAGGTGCGCATACATTAGCAGAAGGTCGATGTACGCCGAGCTCATCCGCACGAGATGATATCTTGAGACTTTTCTGTAACGTCAAAAGATTCGTTTCATGAAAGAACATGACAATTTTGATGAGTTTTGGATCTTTTGAACAGTCATGGATGTCTTTTTATGAATTTTTTTGGCATTTTGATATCATTAATAAAATTAGTTAGGATCTCATGCGGCCACGCATGTCGTTTTTATGCACGGAAATGACAATTTGTAGAGTTAAAAATACGGTAGCAGCATCGATATTTCAGTATGCTGTGTTCTAATTATAAATGGCGTTACAAGAAACTCCGCTGCCCTTCCCAAATTAAAAAAAAGTGTCAGCTAAATATCCTTTGCAATGGTCATCCGCTAACGATTTTCTCTCTAGTTCCGTTTTGACTTCCGGAAAACAGAATGAAATACAATGAAAAAATGATAATGAACTTTTTAGGAAGAACTGATATGATCCCAAATAAATTGGACCGGACGACTAGAGAAACAAATGGATTTAGCGCTAGAGAGCTAAAGGATGTGTAGCTACAGGTTGCGTTGGTATAGAATGTGTAGCTGCAGGTTGCACGGCTGCGTACGGAACGTGTCGCTTTTAGATATGTAGCCATAGGTTGTGTGGCTATGAGACGTATAGATATAGAATGTGTAGCTGCTGGATTCATGGCTACAGGACGTGTCGCTTCTAGATATGTAGCCATAGGTTGTGTAGCTATGTGACGTAAAGATATAGAATGTGTAGCTGCTGGATCCATGGCTACAGGACGTGTCGCTTTTAGATATGTAGTCATAGGTTGTGTAGCTATGAGACGTATATATATAGAATGTGTAGCTGCTGGATTCATGGCTACAGGACGAGTCGCTTTTAGATATGTAGCCATAGGTTGTGTAGCTATGAGATGTATAGATATAGAATGTGTAGCTTCTGGATTCATGGCTACAGGACGTGTCGCTTATAGATATGTAGCCATAGGTTGTGTAGCTATGAGACGTATAGATATAGAATGTGTAGCTTCTGGATTCATGGCTACAGGACGTGTCGCTTTTAGATATGTAGCCATAGGTTGTGTAGCTATGAGACGTATAGATATAGAATGTGTAGCTGCTCTATTCGTGGCTACAGGACGTGTCGCTTTTGGATGTGAAGCTAAAGGATGTGTGGTTTTATTATGTATAGCTGTCCGATGTGTATCTATAAGATGTGCAGCTACTGGAGTGTAGTTGTTTTAGGCGAAGCTATAGGTTGTTTAGCCATAGGATATGAAGCAAAACGATGTGTAGCTGCAATATCTAGTTATTGGCTGAATAGCTACAGGCTGTACTAGAGCAGCAGCGCACAGGATCGATATAGAGAATAGTGTGGGCGTAGAGGCCTGCTAATCAGCACCCAAATGCAGCTTAGGCCTACGTCTGCATCTGCCTGCTTCTCGCTCCCAATCTTCTCCCACTCTCTCACGTAATTCTGCTCTCTTTCTCACTCACGATCATCCTCTCTGTTCAAACAATTTTTCCTTTTTAGAACGTTTCGCTAACATGATATCTTCCTTGGCTTAACCTGGCTGTCTATTATAACTTTTCTTCTTATTTTTCTCTCGATCTTTCCTTCACACGAGCGTTGGTCTGCGCATGAGTCACATGAAATGTGGTCGAGGAAAATTTATTTCTTCGTTTTATTCTTTGAGTCCGGAAGATAAGTTCGTTCTGTAATTATTATTGCTATTTTTGTTCATAAATGCTTGGTAGTTTAAAAATTTGAGGTTATCTTTGAAATCTTTTAGGAATCTCGTCTCGAATTGTGCGTTTTGTGTGTGGCTTGACTTATGATTTTTTTTGTTGAAATAAAATATGTTTTAAAGTTCACTAATTGAAATTAAAGTAATTAATACATTATATTATTAATATGAAATAATTCGGGGCCACAGAATGTGAGATTCTATGAATGAGATTCTATTCTGAAAATGAGATGAGTTGATCTATTCCGTGGAGTTTCCCCGTTGATCGAGCCTTTCTCGTGCCGAAATATTTAGCACGATGCCGAGTCGCGGAAGCGTCGTCTGGAATAGGAACTAAAAACAATTAGATTCTGATTTTTTTTGCCATCGAAGTAAATGTAAGTGCACCAAGTCTTGAAAAATAGGAATAATTGATTGATCCCCTAAAGTTTTCTGTTGAAGCCATTCCTTTCTCATGGGCAATATTTCATAAAATACAGAGTTATGTGAACCTGCATCGGAAATATGAACTTATCAATAAATTATTAAGAACTTATTACTTACACAAATTTATTATTTTAATGACCGTATTTGGCCCTAGGGTTTACGTAATTGCACACCAAATTAGAAAAAAAGTTACGGGATCGAGCCAAATTTTTCAATGTAAGCCTTTCACGGTTCAAAGGAAATATTACCTAAAATCCCTAGTTGCGGGAACTGTGGTCGAGTTAATGTTATGCTCGCTGTGTCCTTGTGAAAATAACGTCTGATGCAGTCTCCTAGGACATCTACGGACTTATTGTCGCTCTCCTGGAAAAATCGTGTCTATTGTTTGGAAGAAAGTGTTGGGTTTTGAGGTAGGAGCTTACAGACGAGATTGTCGTGTCACAAAGATCGATTTGATCCTTGCTTAAACCCGATGAAATAAGGTAAGTAAACATGCCTTCGCTCACACTTGGGCAAAGATTTGAACAGTTCTTGCTAGACTTACTATTGTAGCTGTTGTAAATTCTTCCCTTTTATCGACTGTTCTATGCTCAAATAACTTTTGTTATCACATCGTGGGTGTCCAATTTCACACACGTGCCAAAGATCGATTGGAGTGTTTATGTATATCGTATACCTGTGATCACGTAGCAGCAATACTCTAGATGCACGTTAGGTGTATGCGTACGTACGTGCATCCGTGAAGACCTCACCCAGGAATTATGGGAGTACGAAATTTCTTCCACTAAACCTGATGCGTATAATAGTGTATTTGGGTGCAGCTACTCTTTAAAGACATTCTTAATCTGATAAATAAGCACGATATTCGGAACTTAAGGACGAACGGTTACTGCTCGATATGACCCAGAGCAATGGAATTTAGTGTTGCATCCGTGAATTTGATTATACTCGTAAGATAGGTTTTCATCTCCTAATGAGCTCAAACATATTGATTATGAATTGTTCTTTATGAACAAAATATCGATAGCATCATTGATACGAACAATAATTTAACATTCCTGCACAGCATGCTGAGTTTAAATACAATTTCTTATGATTTTGTAACTTAAATGATTCCTTAGAGAACTCTAAGACCTGCGTCATGCATTACTGATTGTGGCTTGCGTATCTCGGTAGCAGACTCTCGATTCCCTATTCTGTTACTGTAAGTTTTATTAGTACGTTGTTGTCCCTCCTTTCTGTGGCTTAGGAAAAATCAATCCGTACGTCTCTAGGTTTCCGTCGGTGGTCTGTTCCTTTATCCTCGTCTGTAGGTGTGTCCCTTTGGCCCGTCCCATTGGTTTTATCCACCTTCCTGCTTTTCCCCGTCCTCATCCATTCGTACCTACAGAATTGTTTGTCGATTTTTTTTTCTGTCTCTTCTTTTGAAATTGTCCGTCTGTCCCATTTGTTGTCTGTTCTCCTGTTGTCCGTCTGTCCCGTTTGCTGTCACCTCTCCTGTCGTCCGTCTGTCCCGTTTGTTGTCTGTTCTCCTGTCGTCCGTCTGTCCCGTTTGCTGTCCCTCTCCTGTCGTCCGTCTGTCCCGTTTGTTGTCTCCTCTCCTGTCGTCCGTCTGTCCCGTTTGTTGTCTCCTCTCCTGTCGTCCGTCTGTCCCGTTTGTTGTCTCTTCTCCTGTCGTCCGCCTGTCCCTTTGGTCTCGTCATCGCGTTTCTCTCGCTGTATGGCTGACCGCCGGTCCCGAAAATCAGGCCCGCGGGACGTTTTGTTGTGGAGCGCTTGATGCAAATGGTCAGGTCGTATCACAACAAACTTATTTATGACCTAGACCACTCACAAGAATTTGCTGAGGGTCTTTTCAAATGAAATGGAAACAAAACTTGCTTTGATTTCCCGCACACACAGAAAGCTAAGGAAGAAAACGCACGCTTGAACTGTTCTTGAAGAGAGACTTATTACACGAATGTGAGGAAGGTTCTTAGTGTTCTGGTGCATGCTGCATGAACTAAAATTTTTACTCCAAATAAATTTGTAAGAATTTATTGGAAGTATAAATATCTTCTGACAAATTTTAACTATCGTTGTTCATTGAAACAGTTTGCTTCTTACTTAGCTGTTATTATTATTTTTTTAAATGCCTCAATTAATCGTTTCATTCGAGATATCTTTTCAGTTCATTAATGATTTTTTGTTTCATTTACAAGTTTCAATTATAGTAAAGGGAGAGTTTGTCAATCTGTTGCGGTCATAAAATTATTATAATGATTGATTATAATAGCATAATGCAATACTGATGAAAATTCCTGCGAGTGAAGATTTTTTTAATAGATGTGCTTTTAAATTATTATCAAATGTACTTAAGTTTAATGAGTAATCAATTCATAAGTTGAAATTTGATGTGATGTTGAACGTTGAGTGTCATTGTGTACCCTAGCATTAACTAAAGTTTGCGTCTAGTTTTTCGCTACTTGTTTTAGCGCACAAAGTTTAAATTCAATCATTCAGCTCGTGACAGGCTCGGAACAATTTTGCCTCATGATAATTTCATGTGAAACTCCTTTATTATTTTATTATGTAAATTCCATTTTAAAGAATGGAGGCCGGAAGTTGTTTCCCAGGTGTGCTGTTGGTGTTCAAGTAAACAAAACCATCATTAACTTGGTGAGAAACTCCAGAAAACAGGAATACATGCAGGTTTTTCTTGGAATCGTATCTAT
>JALHKN010127779.1:0-10078 GCA_039513755.1 Hyalella sp. 3TK10
GGCTTCGAGCGCACACCTTTTTCGTAAGGATTTAATCCTGCGGCAGTGCAAAGAAGTGAAAACGGAAAATTTGAAAAAAGGAAAAACAAGATATGAGTTTGTTTTTCAAAAAACAAATGTGAATCCCAACTTTCTGAGCAAAGCGATAACAAGCATGCACAGGCAGTACGTGAAGAACGACGTGGTTTGAAATCACAATTTCTGAGTACGCCACTGATTTCTTACCAAAGAAACTAAAACAAAAGAGTTTCCTTGTCAGGGTGAAACAGGGTGAAATAACCCTTGCAACGGTTGCTGGTTTATGTGCATGCTCCTTTATAAATATTGCAGAAAAAAATGCAAACAAATAGTGCTACCGTTTCTCACGTATTTATTTATACAATCTAGTTTTCAATCTTCCATCATTCCAAATGAATCATTCGAACAAACTAAAGTGAGGAGTTGTGAAACAGTCAAGATTTGGCGTACCTCTCACCTCCAATCGAATTGCTTCTCTCAGTTCGCATATCGTTGCCTGGCTGAAATCTGGATTTGAATAGTGAGCACTTGGAAACAATTATGTATTTAAATAATAATCTCCGAATTAATTTTCCTTACTTACTACTTTGATAGTCATCTATGTCATTGACAGTGTCTCTGGCATAACCCAACTTTCCGTTGGTGATTTCATATGTTGTTACGGGGCACTCCATTAATTATTGTTAGTTCGTGTAAGAGCTTGTAAGTTGGCATAAATTAGCATCTTGAATTCGGTTCTAATTGCTTACGTTCAATGGCAACACGCAGGAGAATTGTCGAGTTGATTTTTTCGTTCCTTGTCTTTTAGGACCAAGTCCGGTCATAAATAATGTCAAAGCCAGTTCCCTTGTCATGAGGATTTTGAGCATCGTGGTAGCGGTTGCAGCCGCTTCAGCAGGAATCTGCGTAGTAAATATAGGAATTATTTATAGGAACCATAGTAGATAGTTAGCATTCAACTGGAACACTTCCGGTTACCCTCACTTCCGCCCCCCTCTACTTCCGGTTACCCTCGCCCCCCTACTTCCGGTTCCGCTTACCCTCGGATCTTACCCTTTATTACCCTTACTTACCCTCATTTACCCTCGGATTTTCCCCCGCTATTTTTTCCCGCTAACCTAAGCCCACTAACCTAAGCCCGCTAACCTAAGCCCGATACCACCATTTACAAACAGGATTTCGACTAAGATCTATTTACATTTGACATCGTTCAAAGATTTCTCCATTACGTAACTAATTGCTACCATAGCAAATGGATGCATTTTAAACATTTGAAATTCAGGGATTCGTTTAGACGCGTGGATTAATGCATGTTGTCAATGAGACAGGAGATAGTATCTTTTAACGGTAAGAGGCGCTCTCAGAATAGACGCATATTTACCTTAGAATATTTCCTTAAGTGCATACTCTCTATCACACGATAATCAGGTCCCTCTCTAAGTGGAGCCTTCCAAACTCAAGATTAGCGCCATACACGTATGTCTGCTACTCGTACCAACGGTCACTATAGATAGGCATCATTTCGAACATAGAAGTTCCATTATAACGAAGCGGAGTCTTCCAAACTCTGGATTAACGCCATACACGTATGCCTGCTTACAGATAGGTATCATCCCAAACATAGAAGTTCCATTATAACGGTTCATTGCAGGTTTTTATTTTTCTGGCCATGGAAACCTCATTAGCCAGAGTTGCTAAGTCCATCCTTGAAATACCCTCACTGTTTAACTTCTTATCATAGATTTCGAGTGGTTAAAAGCATTTCTGCGATCTCCCTCAGATAGGGCAGGTGCACTCTCTACCGTGAAGTCTGTCTATTTGCTACGACATCTGCATAATAAGCACGCGATGTTGAACGTCTGTACAGGGCATAATACTCTGGTGCATGCATAATTTACCTGTCCGCCTATTCTTCGAACAAATGTCAGTAAATAACTATCAAGAAATTCATGTTTTCCGGCTTAAAAACTGTATTAAACTTCTAAGGGATTTGCCTTTACATAGCTGATATGTTACGTAAATACAGTATGGACCACACATCAACGAGGTGATCGATTGCAGTTGCCGATCGAGTACAATAGGTAGCTAAATGTTCTGTTTAAATTCATGGCTCCCACCCATAGGAATCGAAATAAATACACGTATCTCCTTGACCAAAAACAAAGGAAACTCTGTATGTGTCTCTATACAGAGTTTCCGGTAACGATTTGAGCACTCCTCTAGTCTGAACCCAAAGTTTCACTTTTTATTTTGATTATAACTTTTTTATCATATATTATAGAAATGTGATGTCTGCTACGTGAAGATGATTATATGACACTTCCCACAAAACCAAATTGAAGCAAATTGCGTTTCGGGCACAGGGTTAGGCAAAGCCAAGAGTTATATAGAAATTGAGATTATGCGAAAAAAACTTTTGTTAGAAAATTAGTTGAAACATATTTTTTACGAAAAATAAAATAGGCATTTGTTAGCGCATTAATGGGTACTTTCATGTGTATGAATTTTGAATTTTTCACAAATTATTCACTGCGTTTGAAACATCAAAAAATGCAGACATTGAACGGAAATTTAGGATAAAGTCGGAAGCCTATAACTTTTTTTAATATGAGTTTCTTGAGTTCAAATGAGATCTTTCTAATAGAAAAACAGTTGCGCTTCCCTATGGTGTAAGAATAAAAATTCGAAAAAAAATTTCTTCGGAAAATTTTGAAAAAACTAAAAAAGTTCCAAAATTACCCTATTTTTTACTTGAAACCATTTCAATTCTAATTTCGTATCAAATTTTATTCCACGAGCGTGTTTAAATAGTTGATCCCCATAAGATGTTACGTTGTTTGAATTTTTGCAACGTCTTCGATTTATAGTCGATGGGACAAAAAAGAAAATTTTCGATTACGGATTCCAGGGTTTCCAACTTTAAGGGTGAAAAGTGAGTGCCAAAGTTCCGAAATATAAAATTTTTGGGATATGGTGTACAAGATAAAGCGTTTTTCCACTAGATGAGACATAGTTATAGTATGTGGGACATATTTTTGTCCGATTTATAGGCAATTCCCAAGAGGCACCATATTTGTTATTGATTGTTCAAATTTTGCACTTTTGGAATTTTTTTGTGGGGGTTCCAAAACTTTTTCAGGCATGAGAGAGTACCCACACTCCCCGGAAGCCAATTTATCTGGGCACAACTTAGCAAAATTTGAAACGATTTGCAGTGCCCATTTTCCTGAAATCACCTTCGAATCGAAAAACACCCCCAGCGGGAAAATCGGTAACATACAGAACGACAGGGAGAACCTCAGAATCAGTGTTGTGGGGTTGTACGCTTCTGTGGTCAGCGAAACGCAATTTTGCAGGAAGAATCTTTACTATTGATTCAAGTCATGTAAAAACTCGGGAACATCCCGGCTAGAGCAGCATGCCAGAGCACCACATGCTTTTACGCTCGGTAGAACTATCCTGACAGATCACACGCCGCTGAGCAGAGAACAGTATTGCCAGCCAACAAAGAATCCGCTACAATACAGAATATCCAAAGGGTATGGAGTAACTAATCGGATATTAAGGTAGCGTGAGACAGGCGATATACGACAATACACAATAGAAAAATAATCACATTTTAACCTACAACATCAGCAATAGAGCACTGGCGTGCGGCGCGCCCCATAAAGGCTGCCTAGACAAATAAAATATTTTTATTTTTAAGAGGTTTGTTTTCACATAAGCGCCTGATATATACAGGGTAACCAGACGTTTAAAATAGTTGGATCGGAGGATTTGTAGTTTCATTGCGTTTTAGGGTTGATCATCAGTTGTCGGCATTAAAGACAAGACGCAGCTCACAATATTTCGGTACGTTCATGAAATAATAATTCGATGTCCATTCTTTCCATATTTGTTTTATACTCGTATCTATGAATTGCATGGCATTGCTTATTTATTCACTTTCTTCTTTTATATACACGTTTTCATAAAATAAAAGCAGTGTGATCGGAACCGTGAAGTTCTTAAAGCCCGTTAAAAGCCATGAGAAAACTCGCAAGTGCAAAAACTGACTACACTGATTATTTATCAGGTAATATAATTGTCATATGTTTACTCAAAGTCCAAAAGGTCATTAATGTTACTCCTTCCAAGCGTCTGTCCTTCTGTTGTTTCGCCAGAGCTGTAGGCTTCTTTCTTTTACTATATTCGAGATCTGTTGACTCATTAAGAACTTTGCGAGCACCTTCGAGAGTTATATCGACCGGAATTTTTTGTTTAAATATTTTATAGCCTGAATTTTTTAAGTATCTCGTAGAAGACGTTGTTGTGCAGTAGTTACTGTTAGTTTGAGAGGTTTGCCAGGGCGTGTAGTGTAACCATACAGTTCAGGGCTCTTTAAGAAATTGCTTGCAACTGTTCGGTTTCGTTTACTTTTTTTTAGCTATTAAACTAAAACTATGTTATTCTTCACAATACACTGATAATGTATCTATTTTATTTTTTCAAGAGAGTATGTCCTCTCGGCGTCATGACGATGGTCTGATGATGACTTATAGTAGCTAAAACTCGGCACATGTTATCAAATTCAATGGTGATTTCTTGAAACTTTGAGATTGTATAAAAGAGGAGTATTCCAAAGAAACAAACAGCCGTTTGCTTAGTGAAATTGTGCACATTTAATTTATGTTCCATACAGGAACAGAGTTTATGTTAATCAACCATTAAGATCAAGTTATTAGATAACTGTATTGTTTGAGTCTGTAAAGAAATTATTCATCCTGTAACTGATGTAGCTTCTTGTTACATGATAAACTTTGTATTTCATGAAAACGAAGAAGTTGTTGTCTTGTTAAGTTTTTGTTTGTAAACACTCATTTATTGAGCGATAGCCGCTATTTCGTTTATCTCATCAGGCTCGTATGATGTTAGGTTTTGGCTTCAGGAGTTTAGTTAGGACATCCATGGCTTCGTTTGCATTACTCGTTTTTTTCAAAGTTTAATTTGACAAGAATCTCTTTCAATTTTTTGTTTCTTTGGTAAGAAATTGTTGGCGGATTCGGAAACAAGGATTTCAATCCTTCTCATCAATCCCGTATTACCAGTGTTTGCTTAGGATTGCCCCCCATTCTTGCTCTGGTATTATGGGATTCGCTTTGTTTTAGGAAACAAAATTTTCATTAATGCTTACTTTCTTTTGGATTTTTCCTTTTTATTCATTGTTTAATTAAGCTGCTGCAGGGTTCAATCCTTGCATGACCTTTTTGCCTTAGGTGTTTCAAAACACGCTATGGTTTTTATATATAAGTCGATAGTATTATTGCAGTTACTTTTGAGAGGCAAAATCTCTCATTTTATTTAAACTTTAGGCTGAAGAGTTTGAGCTTGAAGCATAGATGTAATGGGAAGTTTCCTCTGGTTGAAAGAGAGTTTTAATATAAATAAAACCACCTCTCATAAAAGTATCCTTTTGAAACATGGTCTTGTCCACAAAAGTTTAGCTCATGATGACTGATTTCCAATTTAAAATTTATAGACTAATGAATTTTTTTCTATCCCTTCAGAGAATATTTTTGAAGTCAAATTCACTTGCTTCACTTCTCATGATTTTTCCATCTCTGGATCATTTTAATAAAAAGAGATTTGCGATTAGGTGTTGGGAAATTTTTCCAGAGAGTAGTGAAAAAATATCCGCGATCTCATGGGAGCATTTTATCTTTGAGCAATGTCAACCTCTTCCATGTTGAAAATAACACGTTTTTCGTTTATTTGTTTTTGAGTTCCGGACACATTAATTGTACTTTCTGGTGAAGAGAAACCATTGGATTTCCTTCGACTTCTATGCAATGTTTGTTTGTAGAGAACCCTCAATCATTTTACGTCTTTTTTATTGAGCGATAGTCGCTATTTCGTTTATAACTCATTTGGCTCTTATGAGTTTAGGTTTTAAATTACATTAGTTTTCCTAGAAGACCCAGGTCTTCGTTGTCTGTGTTTTTACGTATAGATTTGGCAAGGAACTCTCTTAATTTTTTGTTTCCTTTGTAAGAGATTGTTGGCATGTTTGGAAAGAGTGATTTAAATCCTCATTATCCTCTACGTAATGTCAGTGTTTGCTTAGGATTGGTGACCATTTATGGCTGGGTATTATGGTTTCGCTTTGTTTTAGCAAACAAAATTTTCATTCATTCATACTTTCTTTGAATTTTTACTGTCATTACTTCTTTAGGCTACTGCAGGATTATATCCTTGCATGGACCCTTACGTGTTAAATCCTTGCCTTAGGTATTAAAAAAACACGCAACGTTTTATATATAAGTCGAGTGTATTATTGCAGTTTCTATTGTGACATAATATCTCCCATTTAAATAGAACCTTATTGGCAAAGGGGTGTGCACGTAAAGCATCGATTAATTGAAAAGTTTCCGACCGTTTAATGAGAGTTTTAATATCAGGTAAACCTCCTATTGTAAAAGTATTTTCTTAATACATGGTCATGTCCAGAGAAATTTAGCTCATGGCGGCTTATTTACAATATAACATTGATAGACTCATGAAGTTTTGTCTAGCCAATCGGAGAAGTTATGGATGATAAATTCACTTCTTATGATCATGTCATCTCTGTAGCTTTTGTATGAGAAGAGATTTGGCCACAACCAAATCAAACGGCGATGTGGGCAACGATGCAGATTAGTGTGGGTTAATGCAGATTAGTGCAGAACTCTGAAGATTAGAGCAGGCGAGCTTTTGAAGTCGATTTATCTTCAAGGAAATCGGCATATGTTATACGATTGATCTACGATGCGTTTAGCATTGGTATAGCCCTGCTCATAAATGTGAATGGCTGTGGCATCGGCTGAGATTTTCACCGAATTGGCGTGTAAAGTCCTCGCCAGTCGGTGCCGAAAAAGAGGACATTGCCCTCTTCGATGGTAGGTGTTCCAGGTGCACAAGGCACAGTGGCTAAGGACACAGTGGCTCATGACACACTTCCGGTTCAGATGGCCGCCGCCGTCGCCCCACCGCGATAGTACCCTCCCACCCCCGCCTCCCCACTCCCCTTCACCCGCCCCAGTCACCAAACTTTATTTCATTTATTTATATACCTATTTTTATTCATTTATATATAACCCATTTTTTTCATCACGGACGTGTAAATCAAGTAGATTTATTTTTCACGCCTTAGCTAGCAACCATTTTAACTCCACCACAGCAGAGCAGTTGCACTGCCCCTATACTGCCCAGATTCGGTCCTGACCCCACGCTCTCAGTTGGTCAGCGTCAATCTGTTACCGAGTAGTTTATTTTTAAGTTCATGTCATTTGTTTCCTCCATTTTACGTGAATTTTTCTATCGTATATGTATTTAATGTTATTCCTACCCAATTTATTATTTTTACTCGAATTCTATGATAACTTAATATTTATTTTTTCGTTTATTCCTACGCTAGCGGAATATTCACCATCGAAATGCATCATGTACGTTATCAATTCCATCTTAAACCTCTTTTTTTATACCGTCAATTAATTTTAAGTTCACTAATCCCATTAATTTATTCCTAGCATGTACAGTCATTTATTCCTATTCGTCTCTTTTTCCATTTTTAAGGTAGCGATAAACATCCCATGAAAATCGTCTCTCAGACGCGAGGCTCGAACTCAAGTCCTCAAGTTCAATTTCCGATCCTCTATGTGCACGGCCATCATGAGTAGGTGATTCAACACCCTAAGACACACGTATCCCAGGACACAGTCTCCCAGGACACACTTTCACGCGCTAACCTCGGGTGGGGAAATTTTGTCCCTCACGCCCGCCGCCGAATGGCTGCCGATAGCCCGCTGATACGCCCCGCTGTTAATTTCCGCTTTATTTATATACATATTTTTATCCATTTTTTAACCCCTTTTTTCATCACGGGTATGTAAATCCCGTAAATTTATTTTTCACACCTCATCTAGCAGCCCCTCACCCACGCCACATACTCATGACCGATGATTCCATTTTATATGCTTATTTTCTTTATGTTTCATTTTCTTTTATATATATTTAATCATTTAATTAATTTATTTATTTAATCTTCTATTTTATCTAAGTTTCGTTTTTTGTGGGGACTTACGTTTTCTGTTTCGAAGGGTAAACTATTTTTGTTTCAATTTTATTCACGCAATTATTCGATATATTTATTATTATTTTATTCATGTCACGTTTTTTACCTGGAATAATGTGTTTCTATCTATCTGTCTATTTGTATTGCATTTATAGCCGTTCATATTCATTTACCTCCACCACCGCAGAAGCAGGCGCACTGCCGCTATACTGCCCAGATCCAGCCCTGACCCCACGCTCTCAGTTGGTCAGCGTCAATCTGATACCGAGTAGTTTATTTTTAAGTTCATGTCATTTGTTTCCTTCACTTTACGTGAATTTTCATCATATATGTATTTAATGTTATTCCTACACAATTTTTTATTTGTACTCGAATTCTATGATAACTTAATATTTATTTTTTCGTTTATTCTTACGCTAGCGAAATATCCACCATCGAAATGCATCATGTACGTTATCAATTCCATCTTAAACCTCTTTTTTATACCGTCAAATAATTTTAAGTTCACTAATCCCATTAATTTATTCCTAGCATTTACAGTCATTTATTCATATTCGTCTCTTTTTCCATTTTTAAGGTAGCGATAAACATCTCATGAAACTCGTCTCTCAGATGCGAGGCTCGAACTCAAGTCCTCAAGTTCAATTTCCGATCCTCTATGTGCACGGCCATCATGAGTAGGTAATTCAACACCCTAAGACACACGTATCCCAAGACACAGTCTCCCAGGACACACTTTCACGCGCTAACCTCGGGTGAGGAAATTTTGTCCCGCACGCCCGTCGCCGAATGGCCGCCGATAGCCCGCCGATAACCCGCCAATACGCCCCGCTGTTAATTTCCGCCTTATTTATATACGTATTTTTATTCATTTATTCCCTTTTTTTTCATCACGGGTATGTGAATCCCGTAGATTTATTTTTCACACCTTACCTAGCAACCGCTCACCCACGCCACATACTCATGACCGATGATTCCATTTTATATGCTTATTTTCTTCATGTTTCATTTTCTTTTATTTATATTTAATCATTTAATTAATTTATTTATTTAACCTTCTAATTTATCTAAGTTTCGTTTGCTGTGGGGACTTACGTTTTCTGTTTCGAAGGGTAAACTTTTTTGGTTTTCAATTTTATTCACGCAATTATTCGATATTTTTAATATTACTTTATTCATGTCACGTTTTTTTACCTGGAATAATGTGTTTCTATCTATCTGTCTATTTGTATTGCATTCATACTCGTTCATATTCATTTACCTCCACCACCGCAGAAGCAGGCGCACTGCCGCTATACTGCCCAGATCCAGCCCTGACTCTAAGTTGGTCACCGTCAACCTATTACCGAGTAGTTTATTTTCATGTTAAATTAATTTTTCTACTAATTCTACGTACATTTTTCTATCTTTCTATCCGTCTTTTTCTCCATTTTTAAGGTAGCGAAAACATCCCATGGAAACCATTTCTCACAGAGACGGTTTTCATATCACCCAGACTAGGCGTTTTTTTGCATCACCCAGCCTAGGCGTTTTTTTTTCATGTTATTCCTACCTATGCAAGTCATCATACGGAGCGTACTAAGTCCGTCCCACACTCACTGACGTGTGAGATGGATTACTGTACTGCTTTTGTCTCTACATAGACAGGTAATTTGGACAAGCGCGCTGGTCATTAAGGACCTCCGCGCTCAATTAATTAACCGCATCTCCTCCAATTCAGGCCCTGACGATTTGCCATACTCCTTCTATGGAGCCTCGCTCGCCCAAAGCAGCATCCTCGTAAACGGTATCTCCTCACGATTCTTCCCCCAAAAAGGGATATACTACTCTCCCCATCATAGCTTTCCCACATCACTCATCCTATCGCAAAGCGATTTCTTTACAGTCTATTTGTCTTTTGTCCATAATATTTTCTCAATCATCCTTTTCTTCTATTTCAATATCAATCATTGTTATCCGTACGTTGTAATT
>JALHKN010129269.1:0-11421 GCA_039513755.1 Hyalella sp. 3TK10
TCCTGGATTATTGCAGGATGAAGTGGACACAGTATTATAGCAGCCTGTCGCAATATGTATAAACTTACCAGGAGGTTGAATTTTCTCCCTCGAGTAATGTTTTTTCTCCCCTCGAGTTTTCGGCATTGGAAAATCACATCACGTCCTTGCATTCCCTTGACGCTTCGAGGCAAACAAAAGCCTTTGTCGGTGACGGGTTTGTTTTCTGAGGTGTTGTTGCGTCCTTTATTGCCTAGAGTGAGGCCCAGGGACCGCACCTAAGGGGACCATAGTCAAATAAAAGCGTTCTTAGAGTCCACATTGATTCAGACGCCTCTGCTCACGCCCCCGTACTCAAATCTCTTAAAATATTGCGGAATGCGAGACCGAAGTTTCACGCTCTCATTTCCACGATTAAGTTATTGATGCTGGGATGGTTTTTTCTACAAATGAGTATCATAATCGTCTCGATTGATTTGCTGATTCTGTAGGCTTTTGTTTTATTGAGAATTATCTCGTTCTTAGTGATTTATTTCTTGTTACCAGAGGCGATTGGAAATAAAAATGATCTCACTTTTCCAAATTTGTTACGATAATCACTGTGGACGAATTCATTGCCTAAATACTTTAATTCCCTTTCAAAATCAAGGAATGTGAAGAAAACTAATGAAGTTTGGATTTTATCTGAGAATTAACTTATTAGGGCTGCATTTTCAAATTGGAACTATTAAATTTCGAGCTGCATTTGTTAAATAACAGAATTAACGTTTTTTTAACCATTCAATAAAAGACAAGAATTAAATTATTGGTTAGATTTGCATTGAGTGAGAAGAGCGCCTGACTTGAACTACAAGTCTATAGTTTATCTGCCCCGCGTCTCCCATAACAGTGACTTGTGAAGATCAAGCGCTCAGCGATTGCAGCGTTGGGACAGGTCGATTTATATACGAAGTATTTAGGTACACTAATGGATGGGCTCATTTAGGAGCATTGGCAGCAAGTGTAGCAGTCATTAGGGCTTAATGGACTTGGGCAGGCCCAAAGAAAAGCTTCGTAACGGCCGCTTTGAAACCGCAAAAACTCAGAAGGTTACGAAGGCCCGACGCTGAGCTGCGCTGTTGAGAATCATAGACGAGTGACGGCTGCCATCGGCCATGAAGTGCGCAACCATCCTCCATTGAGTGGCCGCTGATAACCCGCTTATGACTCTCATTAGAGGTGAAACCAACACAGCTGTGAAAAGCCACTTCCCAATTACTCAAACTATTTTTCTGTCATAATTCATCAAAAGTTCAATTTGAGATGAATTAAATGTGAATTATGAAAATTTCTGCGCATTTAAGCGTATTGTTTGCAAATTCAGTCCATATAATCTTTCAAAATGTCCCGTTCGTCATAAAATCCCAGTTTATTATCCGGAGTGGATTTTATTCACTCAATGCAAATGCATTTTCATCGTACAAAGCCGCTAGGCCTGTTTCCTATCAAGTTAATAATAAGCAATTTATTCTTTTTAAAAGGTCTATGAATTATGAAAACGCAGATACTTTAGCTGAGTTATGTTCGTCAACCCTTGACTGGATTAAAACTTTATGATAGGAGCAAAGACATGAGTGGTAGAGCACGATATAAAGCATGAGTTTCAACTGGCCTATAGTTTCAGGAAATGTATTCATTTTAAGTTCAATTACATTTTTGTCAATATTCTTACATACAAAGTTTATGACACTCGATCATCATGTTTCCCAATATAGAAACTCAACTTCCAAACTAAAATAATTTTACATTTTTCTGCAATTTATTCCACCTTTGAGCTGTTCACTACCTCATTTTGCTTCAGATTTCACGGAACCGGAAACTTCCGAACACTGAACGTGTAATTGGGATCTCCTCAAAACATCCTCCAGCAACGGCACACATCAAACACCGTGTCTGAAGACGAGTCATCCATTTTTCCGGTGAATTTTTTGTTAAGCTCTTTCGAGTGTAACTACTCGCTTATTTCCAAAAGGAAATAAATTCTATTCTGGTGTCGTATAAAACGGAGACTCGATCTCGTCACTACATCACTAACGCTGCATTCAAATACTCTGATATAGAGCGGAAACATTTAATCTAAAATAGAAAAGAAAGTTTCGAATTTGGAAGAATTATTCTTAAAAGTAAACAAATTTAAAAACCGGTATCTCATTTGACATGTAAATACCACGGAAAATTCGTGACCACTTCGAAATCCATATTTTTATAGACCAACTATTCAACTACATCAATGACCCGAAAACCTGCGTTCATATTGTAGTTCATTTGTGCATTATATGATTAATAATAATAACAATAAGTGCGTTCATATTTATTAGTTCATTTAATTTTAAAAAAACGTTTAGCGCTTAATACCATTGGTGAATTAGAGAAATAATCAACGGAGAAAAACGGACTATATTAAAGTGATGCTTATACGTGTATCATCTTCTCTCATGAGCTAGAGAAAGATTTAACATTTAATCACAGATGATCAGCGTATGTGCATCGTGATCACATCAAATACACAGATAGAAATACTTGCTATGTAAAGCGAAAGCAAATCACTCGTGAGCACCGACACGGAGACCTTCAAGGATGAGAACAAATTCTGTGTAGAAACAAACAATTTTGTACCTTGATACCGGTAAATTTTTCACCACGAGTATAAAAAGGAGCAATGAGAGGCAATAAAAATTAATAAATAAAATAACGCAGATGATAAATTCAAAGTTTGCGAATTTAAATGTCAAATCCGGCGACTAGAGAACTTGAGTAAATGTGAAAATAAATGATTAATTGAACTGAGCAGGTACTTGAGACCTACAATCCCAACCTCCCCACCAATACTTGAAGAAGTTAAAAAAAATTACCTCCTACCTAGAAGCGCAAATACGATTCGAACATACATCAGCCACTCCATTTTTCTAAATTAGTGAATAAACACCGACAATTTGATAAGAGAAGAGCAATAGCTACAAAAACCCAGCCCCTAGTTTTACGATTCCCTGACCAATTCTCGGAAAATACACAAAATACACGAAAAGTGAACAGAAAAGGAGCACGAAACAAACAAAAACCTTTCAAATCCGCTCTACCAATATTATTTGACATATCAAGGCAAACAAAGAAAAACTGAACAGGGACGGGAGAAAATGAAACATAGAAGAACTCTTATATTGCACTTCCCTCAATCATCTATCAATTTCATTCTATTCTATTCAACGTATTGAAAAATACCTAGACAGGGCGTGGAGCCCGACAAGAACATTGGATGATCCAACTCTCACAACAATGCATTGCAAATAAAACAATCTGCAAACTGAACAGTGATGGAGAGAATGGGACAAGCCTGTGCCAATAAATTCCACCATCTACACCAACGCACTGTAAATTAAGAGAAAGAGACGTACAAAATAATGGATTGGGTAGAAAAAGGTGGTGTGCAGGAGGACTGCGGCTTTTACTTAGCTAATGAAGGAATGAGTGACCGAGGCAGTCATCCATCACCCTCCATTGATTTGATTGCAGTCTTGATGATCTCAGAGGACGTCGTTAACCTACGAGGTAAGAGCTTCTCTGTTAAATATCATAAGTGAATCAGGGGTAGCCAACCATCGACCAATGAATGGATGCTGATTATATTATTGAATAATAAACAATAGATAATACCTAGCCTATACCTATGGTAGAAATTAAGCACATAATTTTTAAAATAATCTACCTAGGGTTGAATACTGGTGCATTTTATGCATTAATCCACGTGTGCGAATAGAATCAGTTTCGAAGGAATCGTAGACGAATCAATAACGGCCAACCATTGGCCACTGAATGGTAGAAGATTATCCGCCTTTTATTTTTAAACATGATGCATGCATTATCAGAAGAGAAACCCGCCAAATGAAAAGCAAGTATTGGTCGAATTGTCTGCGAAGATAACGTTTCTAACTGTAAAATGTGACAAATTCGCACTTTTTATCTGCATACAAAAACGTGGTTAAAAACGGTTCTGTACCATTTAGATAATAATCAATTGAAATGTGACAGCATCAGTGAAAAAGTGAAATGGATAATTTGCGAGGCAAAATGTACCCTAAAGAAAATATTTCAGAATATAAATCCCTATATTGACTGAACTTGAGAATCCTAATACTACACGCGCGACGTGATTTGATAAATAAAACTATCATTTATCAGAAATTACTACATCGCAAATTTATCAAGACAATTTACAAATTATTGTAGGTTCAAAACTGATCCCAGCGCAAATTCATCAACCAAGCAGTTGCATTTCTCACTAGTAAAGATCAACAGAAATATAACACGTGGAAGTAGAATTAGGTAGAGCAGCGTTGTCCACTCATTCACGGTCTTGTCGATTTACTTTATTGGATAGAATGTTAGTGTTAATACATCTGCAAGATAAATTACCAAGCTTGGACAGATTGATGACCCCCTAGCTCGCAGTAGGGGCTCGCTGCAGGAGATTGAGCACTCGCAGGCCACTTACAACAACGCACGTTGTTCCTCGTGTACATCAAGCCGAATAACTCACACGGATGGTTTATTCTTGTTCTTTAGTCAGAAATTTTTTTAAAACAAATCTGGATTTTGAGTGAAACTCACTCGCAAGCACGAATATCTAACGATTGTAGAGAAAACGCATGTTGATTTACTCAGAATCGTATCATTTTGGATCATGTATTCTTGTAGATTAAAAGTGCTAGGATAGAAAATAGTCTTGAAACAGTGTTAAATAAATACGAACCTCCAATATCTTACCCTTTGGAGAGAAGCCCTTTACTTAATTATCTCATAAACGAGTAACCTGAAAATGGTATAATAGTTAATTTTGAATTATTTCTGCTTATGACGTAGTTTTTCGTTTCTATTGAAGACAATTTGCAAAATGTGGGGAAGTTAGTGACTGAAAATAATCCCATACAAAAACAGCATGGGCAAGTTAGCTAGGTCCATTATTTTTAATGCATTAATTACACTATTTTGTAAAGGTAAAACACGAATATATCCTCATGTAATCAAGATTTTTCACGGCATCACCAAAAAATTATGTTTTTAGGTCAACATGGATAAATCATTATCAGAATCTTAAAACATACTGTTTTAAGATTCTTGATCAATTTATGGATCAATTACACATGATAGCAAATTTGGCCATCAAATATTAGTATTTATTCCAGTTTTTCGATAAAGAATTCAAAGAATATTTGAGGGGAAAAAGGAATATTATTATAAATTTTTTGAAATATTCGCTCAGATAATGTAATTATTTTAACATCGAAACATGTATGCTTTTGAGAACAGAAGAAAGGAACGAGAAAATCCAATGATTGCTTCAGTGAAATTATTTTACGAGGTATGTAATTGATTACTGATGTTAGAAAATTGGAATCATTTCGATGTCTCAAAACTTATTGAGAAGAGTGAAGCAAACAATGTTTTAAGTGACCAGGAGCAAGATTTTGTGAAATCTTTTTCTACGCGAAAAAATCCTTCTATTTTACTGAAGCATTTAATCGGCTTTTAAGGGGACGATACTTGCTCAGGCACAATATTGAAGAAAGCAAATTCGAAATTTTTCAAATGGCTGGCAGGATTCTCATTCAATGTACGAAATATCTCATTTAATTAACTTGGTGGAAATTTCAAAATTGTATGCGATGAAGAACAATTTCTCGCACATGTGACACCACAACCGAGTCTAAATAATTAGCCAATTTTTGACAATCTTGCAAACTCGAAAACCCATTTTTACCGTTAATTGCCTTTTAACTAATTTCCTAATGGAAACCCTAATAATAACGGTTATACAACACATTTTCTCACATTTTAGAACACAGCCAAGTATCAATCTGAGCCCCTAACACGACGCGTGAAGCACCAGCATGGCAGACCGGGGTGTCACTGGACCGAGTCTGGCTGTAAACAAGCCTCTTGTTTGCGACTGTGTTGCCTGAATTCTAAGCCAAATATTCCACACCAGGGATTTGCTCTCCAACAAAGTCAAATGAATTGATTTCTGTGCAACAAATTTAAATTCATTTGTCTATGTCGAAAAAAATGAATAAATTATTATTGCATTCACATTTTCTAACACGATTCATATGATTTCAAGTGATCTATTTCGAAATTGGTTACATTTAATTCAATTTTCTTTGAAAATAACTCGCGCTTTATCGCAGTCGATTTTATCTAAGAATTATTAAATTTTCAATTTTTTTATCGGTGTGTTACAAAGAATTATTTCCCGTCAAAAGTCACAACTTTACAATACGTGTCGTTCTTGAGAACCCTAGAATTAATTTTTACTCCTGCCGCAAACTGGAAATATATTTAAAGTCTGATACAATTTTTAATTTATCTTTTTTAAATTAATAATCATTCATCTTTTACTTTTAAAACTTTACGAACAAATTTCTCCACAACCATAGAAAGTAAACAGCAGGGCCATCGAATTTCAAAAAAATTCAGGCATTTCAGGAAAATTTATTTAACATAAGTGTATTTACTAATACGAATTAAAAACAACATTGTAGAGGAAATAGAGTGATGGTACGCATATCATATTTTGGATCTTAGATTTTGTCATTTATAGTTTAGTTCTCTTGAAGTGTCCTTGACCAGACGGAGCTTTATATATCATTGACGTTTCGTGATCTCGCCGTAGAGGCGAGTTGAGAGACAGCTGTGTGATTTTTGAAGTCATTATTTTGTATGTATAATGATGGAAAGTATTTTGTGATGTGATAATAATTATTATGCCTGTACATTTCGTTGTTATATTCCAATTTGGATAAAATGTATAAACAACAATTTTCTGGTTGTAGTTCGTTTTCTTTATTTTAGAGAGGGCCTCGAGTTTGGAACCTCGAGCTTGGAATCTCGAATTTGAATATTTTCAAGATTGCGTACGTAGTACGAACAAAGTTTCGAATCCTTGAATGAGCATTGTTGCGGGAGATGGTTGCAACATTAATATTTATTTCCAACCCAGCCGTGTCTACAGTAACACAGCTGGCTGGTTCCCTGGTTTCTGCCCGCGGGCCCTTCGTTACGTTTGACAAAAATTAACAATAGAAAGTAATTTAAACAGGATTTAATTTGGGCAATTACTAAACTCGAAGTGCTACAACAGCAACTGACAATTGCCCACAACCTCCAGAAATAAATAGAAGTTCGAGTTGAGCCAGCTAACTCCTCCCATTAACAAACGTGAAGAACATCAAAGTAGGGCACAAATTAGGTTCACAAACGAGGGTCTAGTTACATTAGGTATGGGCAAGTTCATTGGTTACCGAACCCATCCCCGCTCACCATCATATGACGGTTTAGGTTGTACAAAACTTGTCTTAATACAATAAACCCCAAGGCCAGCTGCACCAGAGGCCGACAAGACATCATGTGATCAGGAGCACATAAATGAGAATTCAGAAAGATATTTATAATATTAGTACAGTACAACAACAACTTGTAAACATAGACAACAGTTATCAAAGGAGGAATGGTGCGTTAAACGATTCACCTCACAACTGAAAATTATGGTGCCCGATTGCCATATTGGTCTAGAGGTCAAGGTTGTTAACGCAAAGTAGCGTATTTAGAGCCGACCAGGACTAATGTTCGTGAGAAAACAACAAAATTTATCTTTATGGGAAAGTTACATTCACAGCCAACCATTGGACATGTTTATAGTAGAATTTCCCGCTCCTGATGGTCTAGCGACTACGCCCGAAGATGCGTTTATTCTCCACTCATGCTCGTGATTCGTGTTGGAAGAAGTGCGGCGGCTGAACAAAACTCAACGCTTAGCACATGAGCGTAGATAGCGCGGCCAATATTCAGCCCGCTACAGCATAGTGCGCATGTTCTTCTTCCAAAGTTGGATTAAATATTTTTAAATTGAACCCTGCTCCATGGAACTAAGTCTTTTATTTTGTATTCACAGAATACGGAGAACGATCGACTCCTTGAAGTTAAAATCACATTTTATTTCAAACCGACAAATAATTTTCTACCAAACCCAGTCCCTTAGAACGAAGTCTTCTGTTCCAGCCGAGTTGTTGCTGCCATCCATCGCGGACAGCTCAGAGCAGCACGCATGTTGACCCAGCGATATAAGGTATCCATGATAACATACGAGCGGACTGAGGATAAATAGCAGCTTTCATTTAGGCATCATGGAAGAATTTCTGGAGAGCGTTCCTCCCGAAACAGACAATCTTGAAGAAAAGTTGCCGGGAGCTTGGTTGAGCGAGAGCCGGTCTCGGATATAACGCCTCGGTCCGGTCTTCTAATATTACAGCGCAGAGGCGCGTCTCGAAGAGGTCACACGACGGGTATCTTCACTCTAGAGTATCGCAGGTGCTTTGTTAGCTCGCCCGATATTGGATAACTGGGGCAGCTGCCGCACTCCAGCCTATACGCCGGCCCTCTTTGCCATTTCGCAACACTGCTCTGCACAACGCTACATCATGCGACCCGTACAGCCGCCACATTGCTCCCCGGGAAGCAATGCTTGGCATCATCATCCCAGAATCTCTCATCGCAAGAGATTTTTGTGCGTTAAGTGGATACCGACACAATTTTTTAAAACTGAGTTATAGCGAGCAAAATTCCATAGCAGTGCACAGCGCCCCGTGATGCAATATCTCGCTGCATACATTTTTTTAGAACGATAATAATAACAAATCTGTGTAGATCAATCATTTCCATGGGAAGCTCCGTAATGCTTCTGAATTATTGATCGCATGATTATTGTTTATGGAGACGAACTACTGCATATTCGCTATTAGTAACCTATTCACATGGTTTCAACGTTAACAAAATACCGAAGAGATTCATGTATACTCACAACATTGAACAATTTTTTCATGAAATAAAATTTACTGACACAATGCAAGGCGATCAATTCACAAAAATTACCATCTTCTTCGCTTAAGCTCCCAAATTAGGCATTGATTTCAACAGTCTCCATTCGCATCTTTCTACAGGTGGCACAATATATTTGCGCAGCAGAAGTCGGGTTTAAATTATCGGCAGGTGCAGTTGAATATTTCAATTCGACACACTCTGTGTACTTTTGACAAATCTTCGTTCTAAATTCAATACGGGTTGTGCCAATATAAAATAATTACTCATTGAATTATGAAAGTCAACGGTCCGGGCATTTTTTAGTCAAAGGTTATTGCCGAAGTAAATAAAAATTTTCGTGTGTCGCTCTGACGCGGATGTGGCAAAAAATTGAACTGGCAATCGCGTGCAGTAAAAGATTGAATCATTCATGATGTTGTATCGTGATTTATTTTTATTTTTCATTTGTAGTTCTCTTTCAAACGATAAAAACACTTCATTGGAAAAGAATTATGGCTTTGAACAAGGACTGTGCAAGTAACGATGGAAATGCGAAATAAATAAATTTCCCACCGCGTATAAGCCGGGGACACATTTGTGAAAAATAATTATTTTCCTAATAAAACTGTAACTTCGTTACATATCAATTTTAAATGCCAAAAATTTACTTCAATTTGTGATTTATAAACATTTTACAATGTTTGCTGAGTGAACAGTGATTTTTTAAGGTACAAATTTATTCGGATAAAAGAATTGAACTGGAAACAAATTCAAGGGTCGCCACATTCAAAGCACTTAAACTTGTTTGGACGAATTATACAACGGCAACATTCAAAGCACTTCGACCTGTTTTGAGCGCTCGAGAATTATTCGCATCAGAATTTTAATGATGTAAATAAAAATAATTCTAAAAAATTTAATGTTCTTATCTTCTCGACGTAAAAAAACTAGAAAGATTTACATGGCACCATCCTGCATTTTAAGTAAAATCAGACGCAGATGTTATTGATCCTTATATCCTCAACGTGTAAAAATATTTATAAAAAGCATTGTCATCAATGAGAACAAGAAGCAGATCTCAAAGGTCCTCATATTCTCAACATGTTGGAAATATTTGGCGTACACCGTGTGAAATATTAATGGAAACAAGAGACAGGAAGTCTGCGCGTCCTCGCAAACTTTGTCGGGAAAATTTTCCTGTCTTCGATAACAGGGGCTGATCAGACTGATAACTTGCTCAAAAGTTCTCGTAATGGACAGAGCTTGAAGAGCAGCCGCTGGTTTTTAAGAGCTCCTGTGAAGCCAATGGTAGGCGAGAAGATGTCTGCATTTTTATTATTTGAGGTTATCTTGTCTTATGTTTTATTCTCTGTAATAATCTATGGTTTGGTCTTATCCCATTCATGATTATAATTAATTTTGCTAACAACGAGAAAAGGTAACCTTTTCTTCATAAAATGTTATTATAGTATCTTCGGATCTGGCGTTATTTATTTATTACTCTGAAATAATCACATCATTCCGTCTGCATAAATTTTGAATTTAAAAATTTCATTATGACAGTGCATCAACTTTTCAAAATAAATTGTCATCTCTAAAACAACAATGCTCATTCTTATTTGTTGTTCGAACAGAAAATTTACATTTCAACCCACAGCTGGAACTATTAACCATCTAAATTGTCTCTCATATTAAAAACAATTTCACTTAGCAAAAACATTCAGTTTTATTTTGGTTAGCTCTATTAACATCTTCTGCTGCATTGAATCTTATAAAAATTTAGAGCATTTCCCAATCAACCTTACAGGCAAAACTTTCACGTTTTTTACAGCGCATTTGGGCTTGACTCCACTGTTAATCCTAAGATTATTCCAAGCTAAGAAAAGTCAAAACTATATATAATGCTGATACTGCACCCCACATGGATGAGCAGATTGTTTGCTTGAAAATATTAAGATTTTGATCGCAACAACAGAAAATCCAGCTTGTAATTGCTGATTTTGAAAGACATTGTAACACACGGGAATGATATTCAACGAAATTGGTTTGAATTGTAATGTCGGACGGTAAAAAAAGCAAGGCACTTAATGACATATTTCTACCCGAGGCCTCCGATTGGCCTTCCTAAGCAGATTAAATGAGGAAATCAAAATAAACTTCCGAGAAATTTACATTGGTGAAAGTAAATCTTTGAGCAAAGATCTAGATTAAAATCACTCAGCAGAAAAAAATTGAAAGTGCACCGTTTTCAATTATGAAAGCGTTTACGGACGGGAAGCTTTCATCACGACATATCCTGATGTAGTTTAATAATTTCGTTCATTTTATTAGTTTTAGGTTAATACTACAGTCATGACTGCATACATTTATTCCTGTTTTTAGCAATTTTAAATATGATTTAAACGCCTGACTCGGAAAAAGTTCTAGCGAAAAATTCGTGCAAATAATATTCTTCCATTTTTGTTGTATCTTCTACAATGGAAATACAACTTGAAATGTCTATGAAGAACTGAAAATGTTCACGCTACGTTTGCTACGTTACGCTTTACATTG
>JALHKN010134686.1:0-10195 GCA_039513755.1 Hyalella sp. 3TK10
TATCTGTAGATCTGAATATAACGGCAACCTGACTAATAACGCGAGCTTATACATAAAAGAAACTCACTTATAAATATTGAGGCAGGTGAGAATGGTCATCTATTGTCAGCGACTAAGATTGTTAAGGCATATTATTATTACTTTTTGTTTAATTCAAGTCGTTGAAATCAATAAATTAAAATGGACCGGATTACCTTTAAATTTCAGCAAAAAAGCCTTGAAAATAAGACTTTACTTCTAAAAAAATTGATATAATTGCGAAAAAATGAGATTCACATTTTTATAGATTTCGGCAGTTAAGTTTACACGAAATACATTCCCAGACTCTGTCAGAGACTAAACCTAAAAATGGGAGCTCATTAGCGGGAAAGTTTTATCATGCAGGCCAAGCTCTGAATATCACACACACGCAATCGACTTTATCTTTGATAAGACAGGAACATTTAGTTTAAATCTGAAGCGAAGCCCGTGAGGCCTCATGAGAGCAGTCTCCTCAATTGAGGAAACAGGCAATAAATTTACTGCCACAAACCTGATACTGAGAGCTTTAAAATATCACTCTTCCATCTCTTCTCGAGAAACACACGGATGTTTATAATGATTTCAGTCGATTAGGAAGTGTTCAAGCAATTGCCATTCTATTAGCACTCGAGAAGAGAAAGCAGAGGATAAATTCTCATTTTAAGAGCGGTTTCACTCTGATCAGCCAATTTTTATTCGGTGAAAAAACTCTGAAACGCGTGGCTCTAACTGAAATAGGTTGCAAAATGAACACATTTTTCAACCCATAAAAAGACAAAATTCAATCGAATTAGGTGCAGAAAAATTAATTACCAAAAAATCACGCGACTAATTTTCGAATTACAATACATGCGACTCCTACTTGATCGACAGTCGATTCTTATTGCAGAGTCATGCTGTGGTGGGGAAGCTGGCCTACATCAATTATCTAGTTAGCTAAAATATGATACGTCCAAATGTACATGATAGCGCAAGAAATACAACATCCAGCGTTTACATTAATACTTGCAGAACCTGGAAGCCGCAACAGACAATCCGCAAAACCTAAATGGTACCGTAAATGGTCCATACACAATTCCTTCCAACAAACTTATCTACAAAATCCTCACGTATATGAACAAAATTTCGCAGACAAGGTCACCTAATTAAACCGCCCAACTCTCGTGGGAGATAACCTCTCCTTATCGCCACGACCAAAAACAATTTGGGTGGTTTGGGTGGGGGCCGCGCTTGACGAACGCGAGCATCACTCGGCGTCAACTTCAAGTTTTCAATCACTAAACTTGGTAAACGGGAAAAATGCCAGATGGGAAAGGCACGCTTTTCGTACCAGCTTCGTCGAAAATCCAGGGGGTCTTCTCGCGTTTACTTCGTTTTTGGGTGACGAAGAATGATTTTTTTATCCGCCGGAGGCGAGGTAAATGCAACTTTGTGGCAAGGACGTGGTTATTTAGGAGGTCCCCTTCAATCGGTGAAACGGGGTAAAGGGGTAAAAGGAACAGTGAAAATTCACTGTGCGATTGACATAATATCTAATTAGTACGAAACTCATTAAAAAAAGTAGCAAATAGAGTTAAATTCAACAAAACCTCAATGAATTAACATACGAGTATTATGCGTGAAAATTAAAACAATTGAAAGGAATAACTAATCTAAAATATTAACAAACAAACGGGCATCGGTATCATACAACGCACGTTAGGCATCTGGGGCCGGATTATCAAAACATGCCTAATTACACGTAGCGGATTACGTGTTGCGGAAATCGGATTTCTCATCTGTGATTGGTGGGTTTAGCTCGAAAAATCGTCAGTGATTGGCTGACGAAGTTACTACTTCGTAATTAATTTTGATAATCCGGCCCCTGGTCCGTCGATCGCGCGTGCCTGACTGCTTGATTAGATGGATCTAGTGACTGATGACGGCCGCCCACACTCGGATACCACGTGGTGATACCGAAGCGATTGGTCGATGGTGCTACAAACCTCGGCCTACTACAATGCGACACACGTATTGATATCAATGTCAAATACATTCACCCTCTACCTCCCCAACCATCCCTCAATAGAGAAGAAAAGAAATTAAATTCTGTTCGGCACGGAAAAAATTAAAATTGTTTGTTCGAGCTAATCTTGCGAAAGCCACTTGTATGCTTCACGACTATTACCGCCAGCCGTTATGTACCATTTAAACATGAGAAAAATAATGTGTTCACACCACACAAGTGGGTACGCAGAGGAATAAAGGTATTCAATAATTCATGAATATCGTGGTGTATTTAGGTATAGGAAAGAAATTGGAATACATGTTGTGAAATTACAATTATTGCACTGTTTTGCAAGTGGGCGCTAACGATTAAATATCACGCGGAAATGCCATTTCTGATGAATTTTGAATTCTACATTCTTGGATAATACGGCTCAAAGTTTATAAACTGGAAAAATTCCACAGTATTGGAAAACAGTATTTCAATGTCCATGCAAACTTTATTGAAGTCGAGTGAAGGCTTCAGAATGCCAACGCCGATGGGAAATGTAAACAAAAATATTTTTGTTGTCCGACTAACAAGGACAGAAACATTTCTTCATTCCAATATAATACAAGGAAATAATCTCATATTTCCGCGTCCATGACAAATTCGATGGTTGGCATCACGTTCGATTATACTACGTCTTTATTATCCGATAGATCACGAGTGTGTGTACTACCATATACGGTAAATTGCTGGCCAGTCCACAAGGTGATAGCCTTATACCAACAAGGTTGAGTCCCCAAGAAACTCTCAAGGATGCAGAAAAAACACTCTTGGTTTTGGGTAGAAGTCTTCCGCGTAAGGTCTTCCTATCGACGACCCTCATACGGATGTCACCACCGAGGATAAGTATTACCAAATCCACATTTGATGTAGACTGTCGAATCGAAACGACTACACCAGAATCTGGAAGTAAGTTGAATTTAGTACACAATTCTCAGCAGCATTCGCAACACAGTTCCAGACGGTTCACTATACCCATACGGAAAAATATTTGACCAAAATAATAACACCACGACAAATAATCAATCGAACTTGAGTCGAAGATGTTAAATGAATTATAATGAATAGAACAAATAAATTCTAAAATTTCGTACACATGTTTTTTAAACAAATCCCATTTATGACTAACTTATAAAATTTCGACGCATGAAAAACCAAAGGACGACCATTCAGTTTCAGGCTCAACGGACTTCTGTAAAGGTCGACATTCATAAATAAATCACGATACCAATTTTCCTCCAGTGACGAATGAAGATATCTTGGCGTAGCAATCAGTCCAGCTATGTCCCAGCAAGGCCGTTGGAGATCAGATCTGCATTTTCATGAGCTCTGTCATATGGTACACATTCGAATGACAATTGTAAATAATAAGCACGTCGCAATAACTTGTACTCGTCAGTGCATGCAAGCGCACAAACCTATATTAACCACCAACAATCAGAGGTCAACTAGCGAAACATTATTTCGTGAATCGAAGACAGCGCTGCTAAAATGCATGGAAGTACGTTCAAAGACTCAGTTTCAATGTACGAATAACAAATCGAAAAGTAGGTGAGAATCTGTTGAGTAAAATATAATATCTGTTAAAGCTAACATAGTAAATAAGTTAGGAGCTCGATATGAATAACATATTTTGAGAAGAACTTTCATCTTCAACGAGACGAGCCTCCGACAATATCAATATATATGGCACTAATCTTGTGTCATAATCGCACCATGAGTAATACTTACTACATGTACATCACCCGCGATTAAGTGTCTCAATTACTAAGAACAGTGTTACGAGTGTATCAAGAGTCAAGGTCGTTGCGACTAGTCTATCATCTTCTGGATCTTTTTCATTGACTTAAGTTCGTAATTGTGATTGCCAAAGCATAGATAGCGGACGAGCGATGAGAGGTGAGGAAGGAAGGTCAAGGGCGTGAGTGTGGGAATGAAGATTCCCAGGAGGTAGGAATGCAAGGCCTTCTCTTTTTATGATCTCTACTGCTTCATTCAGCGTTACTAGTTGATGTGCACGTACTTCGATGTTTAATCATGAATGCGAGTTTTAAATCATTCAATAACTAACGTTTTAACGGATTGATTTCATGTGGGCTTTATTTCACGTCACCGCTTTCACATTTAAGCAAATAATTTAATTACTAAAAGTTGTTATAAGAATCAAGTCATCGTTGCAAGGACTAAAATATCATCTTTAAATCAAGTGACGTTAGGCAGATCTTTACTCATAATCAGTTTCATTATGTCGACAAAGTTGAATAGAGCAGCAATTTTGTTCGTAGATCGTATTTCGTTTGCCAGCTTTTCCCTGAAAGTTTTGTGCCCAAGAATGTGAAGTTTCCCAAATTAATGCTGAACGAGACTTTGATGATAACTTTGAAATTTCGAAACAAAAATATATTCTACTCAATATCTTGGTAATTTTTTGTAGCTTCATTAAATTTTTTGTTCATCAAGAAACTATATCCTCACTGCAGTTTAACAAATACTGTGTACGCTCCAGATAATTAATTTTGAAAATGCTCCGGAAGTCTAGACAAACTCCAATAAATACGGAATAATTTTGAGTGCGGCGATGCCTTTGATGGTACTGATCATGTTCATTCGATGTCTCAATTCGTTCATATGACCTTCAGGGAGAAAGAAATGAGCTTCGTAATTTCCCAAATTGCGGGGTTGTGAACCACGAAAGCTCGATATCTTGAGGACATCTCTGTTCTTCATTATCTCTGCACCGACATGCCTGGCGCGCACAAATAATCTTCATAGCGGGAACATTCGAGTGATCTCCTACGCACGATGTGTGGCGGCAAAAGCGAGATTGGTTGCATTGTACAGATATTAAGGATTCAACAGAACACGATAAAGAAAAGCCCGTAAAGCATTACGAATGTTCAATCGTGATGCACGACGGCGTTTAGAATGTTATATATCAAACAATGTTTGAACGAACATCCCTATCCTTCGTAAACAAAATATTGTTCTTCCATTTCCTGAGATGCATTGCGCAAAATGTAATGTAAAACGTAAAAAAATCGAACAAATTTAAAGTGCAACAAAGATTGAGAGAAAATAAAAAAAACACATTTCACAGGAAAGAGTTGAAGACAAATACATTTTTCGTGGCTCTCACGGATGGGGAAACCATGTCAATTCATTTGATGGTAGATGCAGCTAAGATTGTTATTAAAATACGATAACGCAATTGGGCGAGCATATTATCAGGACACTCACTTTCAAAAAATTATTTCTTCCACTAATATAAAATTTTTTAGCGCTGCGAAGTGAAAATCAGGATAAAATATAAATTCACAGATGACTGTACCGATTGACTTTGTCAAATGACCCTTTAGTAAATAAGGAAACAAGAAGTCTCGGTGGAAACAATGAACCGTAAAATTAATATTGAATAACTGATGAGAATATTAGGTATGAGACAAAAAAGTTGTTAGACTTGGCAGCTTCAAGGCCGGAGTGGAGATGAGACTCGAGGAGGAGACCCACTTTGTGGTTATGAGTCCTTGAGACTTTGTAAGCCAAACTCATCATCATTATCATCACGGTCAGGATGATATACTTGAACGGAGGATAAACCAACGGTGGCAATGAGCCCGCTTAATAGCAACAGATGATAATGGCAGTGATTATCATCCGGATCTGAAAATTATACTCCGAAGGATGATGTATAAATGCTCTGATGATCCGGGTCAACAGCAACACAGGATGATGATATTCTCTGGAGGATAATCATCATAATGATTTAAGCAAGTTGAATAATGTAAGAGAAAATGCTCGATCTGAAAGTAAACACTTGAAGACTTTTCTGGGCTATAGGATTGTCAATGATAGCTACAGCTAAATATAATTAAATCGTACACGTAATTTTGGGGCAACTATTTCGTGTGGTGATTATAACGGAGTTAATTAAACTCTCAGCTCTGCTGTAGACGACTAGCGATCCGCTAAAGAAATATTAGATAAATATAGTGAGATCTGAATGGCCTCGACTGTTGCCAGCAATGAAGCATGATAAATTCTCCCCCTCACATGTCAATGAGGTAAAGGCAGCACTGGACTTACCTATAAGCTAAATAAGCCATATATTAGGGCCCCAGAACCTAGGGGCGTCATTCTTGAACAAATATTTCTATTCATCACCAGTTCTTATTTGTTAACACTAATCCGTCAAAAAATTATTCATAATTTTTCTTTATCATCCACATTACAAAAAATTAAAGTAATAAGTATTATAGTTATAACTAGCAGGTTGACCCGGCGTTGCTCAGGAGGTTGTATAGCAGTGTTTACTGAACGAATAACTATGGCTATGAAGGTATATAGGATACCCTACTTGCCAAATACGCATCGGCAGAGGAGCGGATAAAATAAGATGGTATCCATGATACCAAGCTTACAATTCACCCAAGGGAAGCTTCAAACAAACAAACAAGCTTTGTAAAATATAGATATAAATAATTATAGGAATAATGATTGTGAAATACTTCGACAACTGCATGGTGCCTCGAGATTCAAAGACGAAAAATGTTCACGTGATACTGATACACTCGAGCTCATAATGCATTAGGTTGAGACAAAGTGAACCAATCCGACACAACTGCGTGCAAGTTAGCGGCGCTGAGTTGCGCGGGACATACCTACCATAAGGAGGTTCAGAATTATACGGTAAATTTATTCAAGTCTCCAACTAATAGCCCCCGTAATTACGAGCGGATTTAAACAAAAATAAATCCACACTCACATCCATATTCCCCGCTAGCAAGGCTGCGGCAGAATTTTCAAAATTGCACTCGATTTTTGCACAGGGTCTTGCGACCAAATTTAGATTCCCCCCTCCCCAGGCCTCGTCCACCCAATCACTCTACAAACCATAGCCTCCGTAATTGTGAGCCAAATTGACAAAATTTACCGATATATTTGTTTACATATTCTCCGCTAACGAGCTTGACTAGAAATTTCATTTTTATTCCATGTACAAATCATTCGTTTCAGCAGTCAATTTATTCAAGTCTCGGGACAATAGCCACAGCATGAGTATGAGGTTGCCAAAGAAACCAATAACCGTTATCTCTGTGATATTTGTCACCGTGTACCTTGTACTTAGATGTAACAAAATTTTCGTTATTGAACATTCAAAATCATATGTGAAGAAAAATATATGTTTCTATCTATCAAGAGTTTATTTATCCCTCGGATATAAGTTCATGTAACCTGATAAACTTTGTAGTTCAGTAAAACAGAAGCAGCTGATTCTTTTCAAATTTGTATTGCTATTTTATTCTCATTTAAGAAGCAAAATTCTGATTCGTTTTTAATATCTCATCGGGCTCGAATTAGGTCATATTTTTTGAACCGCGACTTTAATGAGAGGTTCCAGGTGTTAGTTTTTTGTAATTGGGTTATTTATGTTGGATAAGACGGGGAACTCAGTTAAGATTTTGTTTCGTTTTAAGGGATCAGTTTATTTTGTGCCGCAACATTGGTCCTTTAACTGAACCTTTCAGGTAAAAGAGTGGGTGTGCGCTTTAAGCATCGATGTACTGGAAAGTTTTCGATGGCATAAGGAAAGTTTTTGTACCATGAATACTCTACTTTGAGAAAGTATTCCCTTTATATATGGTTAAATCCAGAAAATGTAGCTCACGATTGACGATTTCCATGGTAAATTTCAAACACTCGTTGATTTTATTAATCCTTTTTATGAACTTTTGGAAGCTTGACCCACTTGCCTCACTTATAATGATTATGTCATCTCTTATCTTTCATCCAAGATTGTAAATTGGGAATTTATTTTCCGCAAGTACAGAAAATTTTCAGCAATCTCTGCCAGGGAAAATGCAGATCCTTGAGCAATGCCAATCTCTTCCATGTAAAACTTCTTAATATATTCAAGGAAATTATTTTCAGGAATAAGCTTTATACTGTATTTGAACTCCATCACTTCATTGTGTTACTTTCAAATGGGACACAACTCGAGTCCAAGCGTACATTATTGCTTCCTCTAAAAGAATATTTGTGTACATGGACACTATATCCATGAAAATTAGCAAAGCATTTAGCAGAATTTTTGTATTTGGAAGAGAGTTATCAGTTCTTGACTGTCTCGTGACATTTTTTTTTACAGTGGGTAGAAGAAAATCGTCCGCAAATTCGTTCGCTTAGTATTTCGCAAGGATCAGCAAATGCTGAAATATTGGTCTACCACTGACAAGATTGTCTTTCCGTGGCTGTTAATGTATCTTAAGTAGCATGTAAAGAGTTGGAGTTCTTACGTTCTCCTTGTTTTGTATCAATAAAGCAAACGTTTTTTTTTGTTTATTTGTTTCGAGCTCACAAGTTTCAGACACTTTATCTGAACTTACTTATGATGAGAAACCATTAGATTTTCTTCGAGGTTTATGTATTGTTGGCATTGAAAGGATTCTCAACGGATCTTACGTAGTCCGGTCCATTAGGACGCTGCACACCGTTTCATGAAATAATTATTGATTTTGCTAGAGAAAAATAACGTTAACATTTTTAAAATACAATTTATAAATATAGTTTTGTTTAAATATTTACTAATTGTCATGGACAAAAATTATTTTCTAAGTGTCAAATGTCATAAATCGATTAGTTAAAAGGAGCATTTGTAAATAATTCAATCTTGCAATCATTAATAAATAATACTACTCTAAAATTACTATACATTTTTTACTTGAATCTTCTAGAGAAGGGCCTCAAATTTAACCTAGCTTAGGGACTCAGCTGGTGAAAGTCCGGCACTGGATAAATACCCAGATGAAAGATATGATCGATTGCGTATAATTTTCATTAAATAAGGCTACCAAGCCCGAACAAAATTATCTCCGCCTGCACACAGCCAAATTTTAGAACTCATTTCATTCCTGCAGATACACAAGATGTCAGTTGTGCGCTGTATGTCCTCACCCTACGCCGGTCATGAAATGGCCAACAATAAGTCGGCCAAGAGTTTCAAAATGGATCAGACGCCACACATCTCACGTACGTCCCAGGGTAGCGTCGTGGGCGCACCTCAAGGGTGTCTTCGCAGCCGCCTCCGTTTAATCCCATATCTTAACCATCGCAGTTAAAAAATCTGCCTATGTTAGGACCACGGTAGCCTACGCTCAGCTCACGTTTTTCTGAGTTCGCACCGACTGTATTGCTTCGATTGTATCATTCTTTTGAACTCTTTTTTTCAGATGGAAACAGCTCAGAAACATTTCTGGAGATGAAAAACATCGCAATTTTGTGGCAATGCTGCATAGCAATGAGATAGAAGCGGCATTACTATATTGGTGAATGCAAGATAGAAGAAGGGAGACGAAGAGGAATTATCGCACACAAATTTGACGAGCATTTAACCTTAGATACAACCCTCGGTAATTTGTAAGCCTTTGTTGCTGGAATGTTGCTGATAATTAATTCAGGAATGTTGCTGATAATTAATTAAAGGTCCAGCTCGCTGTTCATCGACATTATTAACAACCTCTTAGTTCATGATAAAGTAAATCATTAGTTTACAGTTACTTCAGGTTAAGTTACTGTTAAACAATGCCGTATAGAATAGAAGTGCGGATCACTTAGCTCAAGATTTCTCCGGGGAACTGAAGACAACTATGCATATTAGAGAGAAGCTTTAAATTTCATCCACACGTAAACCCACGTCAGACAATCAAATATGCAAAAAATTCCTCCTACGAACAATCACATCCTATTTCCTTTGAAGAAGTGCTTTTTGTTCAATAATTTTCTGAGCTCGCCTTGCATCGCATCAGCAACTTGCAGGACACGCAGACATCAGTGACGACAACTAGCAACAATGCTGAGCTTGCCAATTACGTATATACTATGGAACCCTCTCGGTGTGGTCTATATTCAAGATCCGCCTTCTTAAGGTGTCCGAAACAAAATGCTGAAATTTCAATCAAACGCAAATGATCGAATCAACATTTGTTTAAACTCAATGACAAAATGTTCAAAAGTTAAAGGCAAGCACACCAAGGCGTTATTTGGTACGAAGAACAACATTATACCATTTCCAGTGTTGATAACGTATAATCATTGTGCCACGGTGCAACTATTCTCGGAAAAACGTCTAGTTTTTCCAGTACC
>JALHKN010135387.1:0-19629 GCA_039513755.1 Hyalella sp. 3TK10
TTAATAGTCGAAATAATTATATTCAGTCCTACAAAAACTACCATTAAAATCCCCCAAAACACACAACAAAATTACGCACAACACGGAATCACCACTCGAATATTTCGAACAATCAGGGTTGCAGAACGTGAGACACATCGCTATAAATAATTTTTATTATAATCAACCTCTTTAATTTAACATGACAGTAAAAGTACATAGATCTCATGTGTGTTTCCAGATGACTCGCATCTATAAGACGAAGCTGTTTATATCCTTTACTCACTAGTAGTTGCTCACTGGTCGTGATCGTGTTCTGGAAAATCGAGTAATGTCACCTCGGTCTTGCGTCACTACGGCTTGAAATCCTTTAGCAGACGACAGTCATTTTACTAAGATAGAACAAAATCGCCGGCGAATCAGCGTGAAGTTTTGAAATGGATTGACACGATATCCGTGATAGTTGAGGGTTCGTAATTTAAATCTTATGCAGGTCAGAAGATTATTCCAATCATTGTGATCAAAAGAATGTCGCGAGCGAAGGGCTTAAGATTGATCCTCTCAACGGCTGGTGCAATTCATAGCTCGTCCGTCATCTGCAGCCTTTCCAACTGAAGCTATTCCAATTGATGATTCTGATAGAAGACAGGAACGACTCGGAATTGCGACATTTTTGCACTTATGAATATTGCTAATGATGGGATATTGGAGACAGGCTTATCGTATTAAAGATGAATGCAGAGTCCAACTCTGATTCGAAGAAGTGTCTACAAAGGATAAACTTCTGGTGTAGGAGTAATAGTTCGTACGCGCAATGACGCTTAAATTTGACTGCATTACAATATTAAATTTGATGGCGATAAAAATAATCTCGAAAAGTTAGGATTCTTTATTAGAAGGAATTGATTCAGTTCCAATGAGCAGCGGATGAAGGTGATCAAAATACTTAAATTGTTTTCGTAAAATATCAGTAAAACTGGCAGCTGCATATCTCCATTCTATTGTAGGTAAGGAGCTGACGAAAAAACGTATTCTCCAGGTAATTCTGCACAAGCAAATCCCTCGAGATTTTGCAGCTGAATCCGCTCAACCAAGGCTCCAGCACCGCTTTGAAAACTACGGATGTATAACATCTCCATCTCCAGCAGACGGGAAGCCGGACGGGTGCAACTGATAAATGTGAAGGTTTAGCTGGGATATAGTAATATATCACTCTTAATCTATAATTTATCAACGACCTTTATTTATGACATGATTACCAATTCTCTCCGATACGACTCTCATTTAATAATTTTGTAACTGGTTTCTTAAAACTGCAGGCAAAATATCTGCTGGGCATCGGTCGGCGGCAACTCTTCTAAGTTCAGGTCGATTTAGGAAACTTTGGCCGCCGCTGGAGGACGCTTGCAAAACTTAAGCTTCAAAACTCTATAATGATTGATCAATATTTAATAGTTCGATTGCATCTTGTTGCAATTGTATTATTCAGTTGTTTCACTAGCTCGTTTCCAAAAAATGGCAAGATAAGTCACCAAAAATGGGATATAGGTTTGATTTCCTGAAAATCACTATAATAATGTGGAATTAAATGCTTTACGTGTAAAAATCAAACCATGAATTGGAAAATGTGAACAAATTTCATGAAAAAGGGGGAAAAGTTATCAGAAGATCCAAACTCTATTTTCAGCAATTTGAAGATTAGGTAGATAAAGCTGGTACTCCATCACACTCTAAATTTGAACAGTAGTGTAAACAAAATTCAGGAATTATTTGCGTTCATCAAGATCTATACTTTGTCCACCGCAGTAAAAGGACGACATATTTAAAGTCCTTAATTATCATGAAATTACGACGAGCTACCACAGTGGAAGTAAGAAATTAGCAAATGATGCTGAATAAAAAGTTTTCAATTGCGCTGGACAAAATACAGCAAACGGCCGACATTTTATAATCTACAAACAGTATTTTGTAAAATAATTGTATATTTATTCACAACAAATACGTTTCATATTCATTGTTTAACCACTTTCTCCCGTTGAGTAAATGCTGTCTGGACAGTGATTATTATAGTGCCTTCCAGGATAATTAACACTTCTTCGAAGAATTCACTCGCCGCTCACATCGAGTACTAATGAAAGAGTGAAAAATCAGGGTAATAGGAAAGTAGCTGAGTGCGAAAGCACTTGTGTCGAGCAAGGCAAGCAAGGATGTGCCTGCGAGAAGCGACTGCCCGGGAATCGAGTTAGTGGATCGTGAGAACGACAGAAAAGGAGCGAAAGTCCACACGACCGCGCGACGCACGAAACTGAAACGTCTGCTTGAACTTTTTCACTGTCAGAGGTAAAGCGTGAGGATGTAAATCAAGACGGAGCCTTTCTTGGCGGCTACACAAAGTGCTGCTATAACGAGCATCTTTGGTCGCTAAATGTACTGAACGCCGCGCAGCCTCTTTTTTTAGAAAGATTGCGATAAAATCTTAGCACTTTGTCTAAATTCTGCCAGATGCGAGTTCAAGAAACCAGGAAACGGGGCGTTTTATTCAAATTTTGACAGTATTCATTGGTTTCAATCACCCTGCAAGTAGCTAAAATCTGTAGTTTCTATTTAAGTTATATTGTAATTAGATAATTAAAACAATTAAGTTAAATCCAGGTACAGGAGAGTTCTATCAAGTGTTTTTTTCCAAAATAAATTTAAATATGAAATGAACACGATGAGAGATACTTACATAATTCAAAATAAATTCTGAAAATTCTATTCGATAACTTTTTTCTGTCAGATCAATGAATTTCATAAGAAATATTCCATAATTCGATGTCGATTAACTCGTGACGGTTAAACACGTTGTTATAATTAATACCTTATTTTATTCACGGTCCCACATGCATCCGTTTTCATCGTTCACGGCCACACATAAATGTTATCAGTCTCATTCACGGGCATACACCTGCTATCAGTATCACACACGGTCATACACCTGCTATCAGTATCATTCACGGTCACACAACCGCCATCGATATCATCCAATGTTACACAAACGTTTGTACTTTAATTCCCGGCCACATATAAATGCTATCAGAATCACTCAAGGAAACATGTACGTGCATGCGCGATCAGTTTCACAAACCCGCTATCAGCATCAGTCATTGCTAAACAACGGGTTCGATTAAAATATTAACGTTGCAACATCTTCCCTTTTCTTAACAAATCGTGGCAGTACACTGTACAAGATCAATGCTGTTCAATGAGATATAAAAATGATGTGCAGTTGGGCTCCAAAATCGTATTTTCGTTCGAAGTAATAGCTGAAACCAAATAATTTGAGATCAAAATTAACTCAACGCATCACTGGACCGGGTGGTATTTAAACGATTGATGGTATAATTGGTGTAGCCCGTGGGAGGTTCATACGCCTTTGAACATGTGAAAGGTATTGCATGAGAAGCACGTGCTCATAAAATATGAAGTACAGAGCATTAACTATTGAAGAAAATATTCGCCTAATGTTGACTCCTGTTCATTATTTCTAGCACAAATTGAACATATCATTTCAACTATAGCTTATTAATTTGAACACTAATTGTACATATAATATAAAATACAGCGTACTAATGAAAACTTGAATAAATTCAAAATAAAAATTGAATCACAACGTGTGGATTTGGTGATACCTCTACATTTGAAGCAAGAATCAAGTCATTACAGACGAAATTTAACTGGTCAATCCTAAACGGAAAAGAGATCGTCGAAAAATGGAGAAAAGTCTGACATGAATTTATGTAAATAAATTATCAGATAGAAGGAAATCGTAAATACGCATGAGTCTATGTAATGGTGAACTTTAACAATGAACTGTGCAATTGATGAACACGTTGGATCACTCTACAAACTTGACCTGAAGTCCACAGAGCATTCATTTACACATATGATACAAGAAATTATCGGCTGACTCCATTCACGATGAAAAATGTTACGAGTTTACCAAGTTAGGAAGATTTGTGTATCGTAGAAAATTCCCTTCGATTAATGAAGGAAGGAAAGGAATTAATTTCCCATGTTTTCGTTCATACGAAAACATGGGCTCCTAAATGTTACAAAATCGGACTTCTACTCAACGTCTCCTATAAGTTGAGAAATATTCTCTGACTGTTGCTTATCAACTATATTTTAGTGTATATTATTTTATGCACGGATACGATAATTTTACACGATACAGCTGATGAAAAAATAAGATATGAATGGTAAATATGGGGGAAATAGAGGAACATTTAATGTGATGATCATGATCAATGTCATGATCATTCGGGCAACTTATATTGAATTCCATGTAACTGCCTTTACATGTAATTCAATTTAAAATCGTGCACCACCTTCACAGAACAGTCGATAAGTACTCACCTGCTCGATGACGTGAAGACGTGTACAAGTAGAACTTTGGCTGCGGGGAATTTGAGACCAACACGCGAACGCAGGTTTCTGCAGTATAGGAAACGAGGTACTACAGAAATATTAGAAATTTCTCCGGAGTCAAGTAATAACAATATGGAGGTATTTACGACGCACTCTTTTCATTTCTGAATGAACACATACATTTACGTAGGTATGTATGTATTTGAATGTATTTGTTACGTTCTGAATATTCTATTTGTTTTTCAAATTATGATTTCCAATTTTTATTTCGATGGAGGCATTTTAGTGCTGACATTTCTTTAAAAATTCGATTGCATATGGTACGAGTTATTTAATCTGACGGTGTATGCGCCGTGATAAACTATCTTTTATTAATGATATAATGTTTTCATTATTTATCATTCGCGTAAGTACAAAAATCTAGGGATATATAGTTAATCTCGTATATCTATATGCGTAATCAAGTAAAGGAACCGAGCCTCGCTAAGCCTTAAAAGATACAAATCAAAATCTTTGCCCGTCATGCCCTGTTTATCATCGTACAGATTTTTCACGGACCGCTGCAGTAATGTGCATTTAATTTTACTGATTTATTCTTCAAACGAAGATTGACGAATCGTCAATTCATTGAAATATTCATTGAATTTTGATCGATTCAGTATATTTTTCTCAATAATCATCCAACAACGATTGAATCCCGAGCCATCGAAGCAGCGTTCAGTAAATGATCGATGCTTGAAGCAAACCTGAAATTAACATTTAAGCTTGACGGATTTATCGTTAGGTTTAAACTGATCGTTACGTTATTTTCACATCTATTAGCTTTATTTTGTAACTTAAACGAATGCGCACCAACATAATAATGAACTCTAGTTTGATTGGAAATTTCGACATTTCGTGTTAGGTGGTTATGCGTATTAAAGTTCTATGAATGAGTAAACATCCTGATCGGTATTCTCGTGTGTATACAAAAGGCGCAGACTCATCAATATTGACGTGAAAAAGCTTGCATTTTTGTCGCACGTTACACCTTCGATTGATGCAGTTATTCTGATCTATCAATTGGACTGATAATTTATTCATGAGGCAGATGTAGCACCATAAAAAGTAAATGATGAAATTTTCTCATTAATTGAAGCTCCTGATCATACCGATGCTCGTAAATTTTTGGGTTAGTAGAGTACCTTAAAGTTGAATCAGAGCTGCAGAACATAGCATTTGCCATTCGCAGTGTTTTTTTTTCATCGATCGGAAAAGTGCTTTATCTATTATAAAATCAACAGTCAAATACGATAACAAAGTTGTATTTAATATTCCTGCTATTCGTTGGCGATCATTAATCAGTTATGTGCAGAAAACGTGTTAGATATTGAATCAAAAGTGGATCTCAGAGATTTCAGTGATCGCACATCAGAAATGTAACCAGCCAGGGCATTGTATTCTCGTGATGGGTTAAAACGCACACGGATGCGACGCAGGCATGCAGGTAGGCATCTGTGTCGTAAGCGAGACGAAAGTGAAACCCATTGGAACCTCAAAGCAATTTGGAGCCTAGGTTAGAGATGACGTCCGTTTTCTCAATACGTCATGTGCGCGCTATATCCTCCAGGGCGATAGAAAGTCATTCAGAACTGAACTTCAGAGATGAGCTACCTTGTTGATAGGCTTAGTTGCCTTATCGATGGCCATTCAGTGGCCGTCTATCAGCCGCCGATAATCCACCGTTGAACCTTTGACTGGGTAAGACATGCACAGCACGGCTACAGAAGCGAGAGCTGAGGCAAGCTGGACGACCTTAAGATTGTGACAGGGGAAGGAAGGACGCCTAAAAGAGAAACTTATAGAAGAAAATGACGCAATTTCCAGGGCATCAAGTTGCCCCAGTTGTTCTTTGATGAACGTGAACTGAAATGCATGATCGAGTATGTAGGTGCATAGCGCGTATCTGGAAATAATCGCCGTATGAGATCGAAACGTAGGGACCCGTTACAAACTTTCACCGAGTCTAATCTTGATAGATTGCCCTTTCATTTTAAGAGGGCAAATTAGGAGGAGATTTTAAAGCTGCACTGATACTCTCACAACATATTAAATGGCAAAAAAAGCATGCATGAAATTAGTACAAAGCTTGGTGTGATTTTTAACGAATCTTGGCTTCGGCAACATTTTCAAAAAATTATTGCAAGTCGTTCAGCTATTAAATGCGAGTGACATGAAAGAAAAAGTGAATAAAATAACATGTTAATGTAAGAGCTATATTTTCACTTCAAGATTTAGTTGCAGGTAAGCTAACTGAAGAACATAAGCGAAAATTAATCAAGGATTAACTTACAATCGAATTTGAGTGGCAAACGGTTACTGCCTCGGAAATGCTTTCGTCGATGCTGAATGTGAACCAGTTGAGGAATTTACAGTTCGGAAATAATTCGTACACAATAACGTATGAAAATCTTATAGCCTCGGCAAGAAGATAAATTCGTAACTAAAATCTTCAGGGTTTTATAATTGAATCCCCTATCGAACAAATGTCTACCCACAATATCGCACAGTATCGCCGAACATATTTTGAGCTCGAAATCCAATCTTAAACCCATCATACGGTAAATATATCAATTTTAAGAATCTTGGAGCAACCATACTCTCGGTGTTGGTATCCATAGCCAAAAGTAAACAGATTTCAATATTCTTTGCGTGGGGATACATATCTACCATCAGCCTAATATTTTGTACATAAATTAATAAGTCGCAAGTTTACAACCGTAACTTTATCAATCGTATAATTCACATATATGCTCATTACTCTCAAGAAAAACGGAAACATCTTCAAATCGGGAATTCACATAAAAAATCCCATCGACCACATAATTCCTGAGCATTCTCATGACAGAAATATCACGGCGCAGCTCATCCTTCAGTACAGTCGGGGAGACGGTTAGTTGCAAAAGAGCGTAAAACAGGGAGACGGTTGAAGGGAAGGCTCTCGTAAAAGTGTTAAATCGAAAACGAAGAGTTGCAGGTCGCTCCAAGACGGCTTTAACCGTTATTCGATCCGGGGTGTTCGTTCATTCATATTGCACAACTAACACACCCAAGCGCTAAAGAAAGTTATCAAAAATGCTGATAACCATCCATAACGTATGTTAGTCCAGTATCGAATCTCAAATTGAAGCAGAATTAATCAAAGTTATTTTTCGCCACTCATTTGACGAACGCAAAAGGTTTGAGTTGTTGCTTTCATTGTCGATTTCATCTCGCAAATCAATTTGAATTCAACATTTGTGCCTTTTTGAAAATAACTTAGAAACAGATTCAGTATTGTCCAAGTCCTAGAAATACTGTTCGTGGATATGTTTATAGTTAACGTTTGTTGCTCTTAAAATGTGAATACCATAGATAGCATCGAACTTTAATACAAAAAAAATGATCCCGGTGTAAGTCAAGCTGGTTGTAAAAATCACTTCGTATGCATTGCTCGTGCGAAGAAAGGGTGATTTTCTTACGCATTGCGCGTGTGGAGTTTTAAATAATATTTATTTGCAATGTTACCTCTTTTACCAATAAACTTTCTTGTGAAAATAGAGTCGATACAGTTTATGTTGGTATACGTCAGTTGGTTTTAGGATGAAATGTAAATATTCTAGCCTGCCACGAATATTGATCAATCCCAATCACTGAACATTAAACCGCAGGTACACCAATGAATGGGCCGGTATAAATGACGCTTCTCGTGCATTGCTCATGCGATGACGGGCGAATTTGGCCCGTACTGGGCACATGAAATTGTAATCAAATTTTCAGGCTAATTTCTTAAACCATTCTTCAAAATATTCATCCCTGTCTGAACAAATATTACTGAACATATAGGCCTGAGGCGCAGCAACGGACGGTGGGCCGTTCTAGATGATACTTCGCTTGCATGCTGTAGTCGTGCGATGACGGCCGACTTTTGTACGTATAGCGCGCATGAAAGTGCATTATATGAGCTGCCATGCTGACTGCGTAACCATGTGTGAATATATAAAGCCGGATGAGGATGTGCGAGCTGTGGCAGTCACGATAGCCTCATTATAGTTTCATGGTAAGAGTAAAACCCGTTATTTTATCCAAGGCAAATTAAATGGAATTATCAGAGTAGCTGTGTGTCACACTCAAGCCTATGCATCGTATTGGCTGGGGATACGATAACTTATTTATTTCCCTCAATTTATATCAAGCGGAGGCAAATTTATCGAATTGTTCCATGCCTAATAAAAAGACTGGAAAGACCCATGCAAATGATCATGAAAAATACAATGCTTACTAACTATTATATTTTGAACAATTATGACACAAGCAACGCATGACAAAATTTAGAACGCGTTTTCAAACAGTTCAAGCAAAAACTTTCCAGCTAACAGGAGTGATGAAATGAGCCTAAATGTCGATGATATAAAACAGAGAGAAATCTTTGCCTTGAGGTAGGGTGCAATATGCAACACTGCAGTCAGTAACAGATTTGGCCGAATTCTTACCGCTAGTTTGGCCCGTACTGGGTCAAAAATAATTAATAAATTAATTAAAGTAAAAATCATTGACATTAAGTAGATTAGCTGCCTATAATAAGCGTGGGCTTATTACGAGATTGGTAAAGATTGAAATACAAAAGTATGAACCAATATTAAGAAATGTCTCATTCGTTAATAATGTTGTGACTATAGTGAATTTGTTAAATGAGAATACAGTATAATTGAATCCTGAAAAAAACATTACAATTTTCTGCATTATAACATCCGAAACTTCCTCAAGACCGGTCTCGATTTAATGTTTGAGCTAGGCTGTTTTCCAGTGCATTTGGAAACGAAGTAATTTTATCACGCATAACCAAGCTTCGCTTTCTAATAAAAGAGCTCGCCAAGCAAGTCCTTGAGAACGGATGCGCAGAAGAATGCGCTATCGCTGCAAATATTTGATCGTGACTCAATTGCAAAATAATTGCAGCAGAATCACTTCTTCTGAAGACTTCGGCCATACATACATTGTGGTCTAAAACGACTGGCAGCTGATGCTCCTGTACGTGATAGACCAACACTGAAAGCTCTCAGAAATAGTTGAAATAAATGGGTAAAAATATTAACTTCTAGAAACATAATTGTGTGCAAAAGAGTATGCTTTAAAAACATCAACTGAACGGTCATAAATTTTCTGAACCATTCTCAGACTTTCTGCTCATTTCCCACGCAGCAAGTGAATTGTTTGTGAAATCAAAAAATCAAAATTCGAACAGTTAAACTTGGATTTAAGTTTCAAAAATGCAAAACATATTTTCGACTGACAAGATAATTTTTTCATTTCAACATAATCCGAAACACAAAATCCGAAGGCAACTTAGCCGTTGAAATAAATTGCAAATCTCAACGCAAGGTTAAATTCAACATTCAAATTGGCCATTACTTGTGAAAATAAATTCAAGCAAAAATCGTAGAATAACGCCTACCTACCTTTTTAGCCTGCTGTGGTTGTTGAATTTTAATTAGAAATTAATAAAAAGAAGCTCCTAAGTACTCGGAAATTTCTGCCAGGATTTTTCATCTGACTTGGACAAATCTCGAGATTCGGACGCCTTCGAAGTCTTTGTCCTTGCTTACTGATGCCGGTAGATGATTAGCGCAAAGCTCGTCAAGTTCAGTGACGCGAGACGAGATCAACTCTTGGCCCTCTGGCGATCATTTGACAATGTTAGCGTTTGTCACGACTCGGCGGAGCTTTTCATTCGGCGTTGGTTCAGGATGCCGCTTTCTAACGTCTTGACTAATGAAGTATTTACTCGGATGATTGCGAGCTGGTCGTTGACTGAGGAGAGTCAACGCCTGGAATTTACTGAGATGGTGGCTGCCAAATTGCAAGAATGGGATGATTCTGTCGTGGCGCAACGAACATCCAAATGATCAGAAAATTGGTTTCTTCTTCTGAAAATAAAACGCGATTTTTAAGAAGCTGAAGAAATATCCTGCAAATGAGAACCACTTGGTTGGCCATACCGTGTGAGTTACATAACCTGATGTTAACTCGCAAACATCTCCGATGACAACAAACAAATAGATTAACAATCGAGGACAGATAATAACAAACAAAGTTACGTAGCTAACTCTTCCCAACTAGCGATCGATTGTCTGGGCTTACATTTTCAGGTAGATTTATTCAGTTTAAATGAAATTATTTATTTGCCACGGTTACGCAGGAATGATTGACTAAAGTTTTGACATTGATTCTTCTGAAAACTTTGGAAATAGGGAAAAACAAATAATTTTAAGGCATAACATATATTTTACGGCAGACTTTATACCAGCCAAAGCTTGGAAGTGTTAAAAAACTTCTTTTTTACCTTAAATGAATAGATATGTCTCGAAAAATCTAGCCAGTACAATCACTATGTGCTCGGTTTTAATGCTATTCGATGACGCATTGCAGGCGTGAGTGCGTGAGCCGGCAAGCAATCAAACTATTCGTGCGGGTCTGAGCCATGTGCAACGCTTACCCGAAAACACCGCTGTAATGAGCAGCTATTTACTTGGGCTTACATATCTACAATTGAGAAATTGATCATGAAATGGTATCTTAAATCTTACAAACAAAAGTTTTTACCAAATGGAGCAGTTACGTAGAAACACAACAGGGATTTAATATATATGCACATAAAAAATTAATTACAGATATGCAATAAGTGTCAATCAAGAAAAAAAATGGACATAAAATTCGATTTTAAAATATACGGCGTGTAACGTTCCCGTTTTTAAATTGTAAGTGGTTATTATTATTCAATTCTTGGAGAACATTCTAAGAAACATTCAATCAGCAACGCAAGCGAAAGGGCAAAATACCCCATGGATTCATAAATACAAGCTACTACTGGTAGCTATAGATCAATGCCAGATAATAACTTACTTAAGACAAGTAAGAAGACAGGAAAATTATTTGAGGATAAATCTTAGCTTTCCCGAGGCCGATAAAAAACATTTGCTTCGCATTCTACATTCAACAGAGGCCATAGGCCAAGCTGGGCGACAAGCCTACGTAAACGTAACCTCAATCCTGGCGAGACGTGGAAAAGCTTTCAAGTGTAGATTGGGCCTCAGCTGTAGCTATAGTACAGTACATCGCTAGGGTCTCTTCTGAAACTTCGTGGGCAAAGTAGATCTCGCTGTTGTTTAGAAAATCGAAGAGCGTTCAACTAGCCTGCATGGCTAGTTGAACACTTTCACTTTTGACCAAACCTGGCTAGGGTACCTTCCTTCCTACATACCTACCTACCTTGCGATGCCTACTAAGCAACTCGCTTGCGTACGTGCAATGCTTTTCCTTTCATTGCAGCATGGGCATTCTCCAGTGACCGGCCTAGCAATAAGCGTCGTGATCTTATCTGACGCATTCAACAGAAAAACTCAATATACCCTGGGAAATTATGGGTCATGTAGACCTGGACTGACCGAAACATTTTGAATTAAAAAAGGAATCATCGAAGCTTCGACTGCTATATTTTCACCCTCATTTACTTCTTTAACGGTGTACGATTTTTGTTCCTAGACAACACGTGATTTGCATGTACGAGGGGTCTTGACAATATTTTAATTTGCGAAATTACAATGGGTACATCAGGTAACAGCATTTCGTACTTCAAATCTTGTCAATCGAGAAAAGCCAAAGCTCCCATAATTCTGTACTTCCATTAAATAAGCAAGTAATTGGAATTAAACTCATCTGTCGATACGATTCACGAACAATCTGAGTGGCTTCATCGTAATTATTTACTACGCATGCACACATACCGAAATCACCGACGTACATGGCCGAATTGGCAAAAATCACATGACTTCACTTTTTGTGTCCCAAACACAATGTACAATGATATTCATGAGCACATTTTACTAATTTCTGACTATTGGACAAGCACACACAGTGGAAAAATGACGCAATAACCCTAAAATGAGGGGGTAAAAAAACAATTAAATGAGGAATTTGACTTGAAATCCGTATGCTTAAGTTCTCAACAGGCTTTGCTTCAGTTCAATCTTCAATCAACTTGTCTTATTTTTACCACTGTACATAATGCGGCTATGCCGTTATTAAACATTCACATGACTATCAGAAAAAAAGAGTGTTTGGTTAGGAGAGCCTAAATAGTTTTTTCAATGGGGGAATTACCGAACAAAAACTTTATTCATGCCTGTAAGATCATAGAGAAACATATATTCAATTTCTAAAGTCTGCAAACCTAACTATGGAATACATGAGCCAAAGAGCTACAGTAAAAACTCCCAACACAACTGGTCTCACATGAAAATGTTCAAACCTGTTTTTAAATTCACGCTTAAATTAATGCGTGTCATGCGTGAGTTTACGTAGCTTCTAATTTTCCGTCTTTAATACAGGCGTTGCAAACTTTACATATTCGTTATGACGCATGGCTGATGATGACTGCTAGCGTAGCAAGTAGTCTTGTAGTTCACAAAATAATTTATCTGATGAAAGGCTAGATTATTAATTCAAAAATGTCCAAACGCTGAAAGTACTGGAAGAAATGCTGATATCTACGTCCTATAGGTAATCGAGCCACCAAAAACCCGTGCTCCCGTCATTGTCAATACAAAAACATAATTTCGGCGACTCGTAATGACACACCATACTATATAGCTTGTTCAATGGTATCGTTCGGTGGCGTAAATCTAATGCACTATAAACATGGGTAATACCTGAATGAAACCACGATTTTCCAGAGCATTTACCTAAATTCAGTCAACTACTCATGTTAGTTACAAACCCGATTTCTATCCACTGCCTATAACTTGTCTCCAGATTGGCCAACCCCATACAGAAAAGTATATGGGCGACAGTAGAACGACTCCACTTGAAACGATAGCGAGGGCTTGAAGTTGAAAACTCGTTGCACAACATTGATCAGTTTTTATGGTAAAAAAAGTTGTGCCCTTCATTTAACATTGTTGAGATGCATGAAAAGGACAAAGGTCCACTTTGAAGTAAAAAAATACATGATCATACAAAGATGAGCATTGGAAATCCCGCGCAAATTATACACATTTAACAGTGAACCTTCCCTGTCCACTTGCTCTGTGAAGGGTTCTAAAATGAAGGGTTCTAAAGTGAAGGGTTCTAAAGGGAAATACTTTGAGATCCTATTCACAACCAACAATTTCTTCCCCCAGCTAGTTTTATGATATCTTTTCCCTGGCGAGAAAACGTCTCTATCACGGCAGATGAGGGATGAATGAGTTCTCACGGTGCCGTTAATTATAGCGATCACCGACAACTTGCAAGCGCCATCGCAACAAAATTTCGCCGCGTCATCCCGTGGGCACGATTGCTTGGCGCGTTTTCACGGGCGATCGAGTCACTCGGAGGCTCAATGAACCAGTCACTGCACCCGCTCACGCGGGTGAGCTTTTGAATTGCCTGGAAAGAAGTAAACGCTTGAGAATTTTCAAGATGATCATTTCCATGATGAGTACTTATGGGAAGGATGAGTTTTTAAACCTGCCTAGTTTATAAAGTGAGTCTTATCAATAATTTTTTTCGAGAACAATTCTTCCAGGGGAATTTTTGATGAGAATTTTCGAGCTGTAATTTTCATGGAATATAATTTACAGGTTGATGATTTTCTCGACAAGTTTTAGATGCGGAAATTTTCTAGGCGAGAATCATGGAAGAAAATTAACTAGAAAATTAAATTAGAATCTCCGATTTAAACACTGGAATTTTTATGTGAAAGTTCCATGGTGTGGAGGCCAGCACACCATATAATGAATTAAATTAATTTAATGACTAAATTGTTACATTAATTTTAGAACTGACGTCAGTAGTATGGGGTCTATCGTATGTAGCTGCGAATGTACTGAAAAGGTATACTTCGCGTCGCACTTACATAACAAACAAGGAGAAATAGTTTTTTCCCACTGAGCAACCCCTTGGAAAGTTATATGTTAAATCACACACGGTGCAGGCTGTTCCTCGACACGCATACTGTGCTAAGGTGGTGACGAGTGCGTGTTTGCATCCGCTGTGTTCCTGGAACGATGGAGTTTTCTTTTAAAATTTAGCGTAGCGTGGAATTTCATTTTGACAGGATTTGATGGCCTAACCATTTCTTTATGCCTCATAAATAGAATGTTATTTACATTTCCTGCACTAACAAAGTAATTATTTATGTGGGCAGTAGGACAACCACAACCTTCTGCAGATTCTGTCAGTTTATTAGTTTTCACAGTTAGAAATATCTTCGCAATCAAATGCTTTTCAATTAAACCAGTTGAATTAATTAGCCGCACATCTACCAAGGCCTTACAATCACATGAATAGAAAGCCCAACGAATTTTTAGACCATTAATGACAAACTTGCCAGTAGTAGAAATTACAATTCCTTACCACAGATATGTGAGAGACTGAAAGCTTGACTAGACGCCAATATCATCAATGTCTTAATAAATGTATAAGTCTTGCTCAAGATGAAAGGAGTGTCTGGAAAAATATCGTAACAATCGAATTCATTTATTTGTCTTGTTCAGCTGAACGTGAAAGCAGGAAGAATCAGAAAAAACTAATTGATGCATTGCAATGAGTTTTGCCTAAGCTGGATGAAGAGGCAGAAATAGTCGGGGCCGGCCACAATGATCCATACTTAGAAGTGATGCTCAAGCAGAAAAAAATCGTGTGAGAATAACTGATCTACTTCTATAAATCAAGCCCGTAGCTGGATGGAGAGGCAGAAGGACGAGTGCATGAGAAAAGGAGAAAGTTATTTGTCAGGGCACCACCCGAGGCGCATTGCCTGAACAGCTCTAGCTGCGTACGCTACTATAGGTTGTGCCTAAAGTTTACAAGCAATTTCTTTACGAGGGAACTGAAGGACGTCAACTTGCCTGAGATCCGGGGAAAGTTAAAGGTAACCAGGAAGCAGACAACCGATCTTGTGTCATATCACTGTAAATCATAAAATAATTGCACAAAAAATCCCTTTGGGGCTTTAAAATTACGATGCCATTCTAGCAAAAAGTTGAATGTTTCACACAGACACATTCATTAATTAGCCCGTCGTAAATCATGCGCTATTGGACACAAAATTGAATGGAAAACAATTTATGAAAAGTATAATGCAAAATTTTTCCGTTATGATTAACAAAAAACTACAAAAAGGGAGGAAGCATGAACATGCAATTAACGAAGAGTTATCTCTTACTAGCTGGTTGAAGCTACCACCCTCATAATTTTTTGAGAGAAATAACACATATTCTCACAGAAGGAACGTCCGTTGAGCTGTTTTAGAATGTAATTTTTGATACGTTTTTCACAACTAAAATCAAATATTGCTCACAGGATTGTAACCAGTGAGAAGGCAAGTATTTTAGCTTTATTGTGGCATAAAAAGTGATCGAAAAGCAAAAAAATCCGAATAATTGCTTTCTAACACTAATGTTATGATGCGTCGAATATTCTCGAGGATGAAACGATAATAAAATGGAGTGCAACTCCACTGCTCTCTTTTATACCAGAAATTCAAGCCAGCATGGGGAATGACACGAAGTTCCTATCTAAAAACCCTTGGCTTATTTCAGGCGCTATAATTTGTGGCACATCAAAAATTACACCACACTTCACACTTAGTTTTTGAGATGATAACCAATGAGAAAAATTGTACATCCACGGTAGAATACCGTGCACAGAATTTGTGACCCGCATCCCGATTAAGTATCACTCATTGTTTGTATTCCATGCGCAGACTTCTACTCTATTTCCAGTCAGCAACAGAAAGCTAACTAAGGAATATATTTTGGTAGAGAATATGGATTTTTAGAACAATATGCCAAGGCATGAATTAAGCTCCACAGAAACTCCGACTTTCCCCGGCAGTTTAAAAGAAAGCTTGCATTACACGCTGGAAATGAGTTTACGATAGTATGAGGAATGAGAGTCCCTGGTGGAAAATAATTTTCGTTTAGGATAAACAGCCCAATTTGAAACAGAACTAAACCGCTTTTATGTTTTAGGTAAGTAAACATAGCGACTCATTAAAGCAATCAGGGGAAAATAAACAATGAGGCACTTATGAATGAACATTTTCCGCTCAGTATGTTGGTCAAAATTTCTGGAGACGAAAGAAAGAGTAATTCCTCTAAAATAGAAGGAAAGTTTATCAGTAGGAGCAACGGGAGGGGTTTGTTTTATTAGACGGATTGCTCTGTTTGCAGTTCAAGTGTGATCTAAAGCCGAGTCCAACCACGCGGAAATAAGGCCGGGAGTTTTGCCTGATGAACTGTGATACAGACGATTAGCGCTTCTGTTCGGTAGAATGATTGCTTTCATAAGTGTGGACGGACCGTTACAGGTATAGAAGGTTAGCCAAATGTCAGCTTATACATGATTAACCAATGCAAATAAAATATATAAACTAGAATGCTGTGTTCGGTCTTGTTCAGCAACATTCGTAAACCTATGTGTTGACAGGCTTTTTCAGCTAAATGTGTGCACATACAGCAAGAGGCCAGCCTACCCGGCTAACCAATACACTGGGAGAGGCTGGGAAGAGAAAGGAAGACCGGCTGTGAGCCTAAAGGCGTTGAGTTATAGACATTGAGTAATACTGCAGCAGGACACATACCTACCTACCAACCTACCTACCTTCGCGAGCTTGCGTCTCCCGGCCAGCCGAGCGACCGAACACCTTTCACTTCAACCTTGTACGACTCAATTTCGAGTTCAACATCCCATCCGGGAATCCTCACCAAGAAATATCGATCACAGGGTAAAAATTGTATATTTCGGTAACCAAGTTTAGTCATCATCAGGCCACGAGAGAACAAATATTTCAGTGAACTTGGTAAAGGGAAAGCGAAAATTTCAGTCTGATCCTTTCACTGTTGTCCAACGTATTCGGTGAACGAGAGATCGAGGGGTGGGAAAGATGGAGGAGGGGGGGATGGATCGGGCTATCACATGCGTCTGGCAAGATCCATCCATTCATTCATCCATCCATCCATCTCGTGGGCTATGAATGAGTGCGTGAGTATGAAAAAGCACCTTCATTAAGAAAAAATATGGCCACGCACACAAATACAACGTATGGGACACTTTGCAAGACGCGGTGAGATTCGCGAGAAGAACTTATACAGTGACTTATAGAGTCTTCAGTGAATCCATCACGTTGGTTTTTGATACTTGAAGGCAGGCAAAGACCTTCGAGTGTCAGCGCTAAAAAATGCGGTAATAAATAGAGTTGGTGCCAGCTTTCACTTTCAAATTTCAAAACGAAAAAAATTAATAAACAAGTGAACGGGCAGGCATTTCGATTCTACTTGAAAATTATTTCGAAAATATTATGGTTCCCTTCTTTTTATGTTCAAATACTTTTGACCTATTACTTCTGCATATAAATACCAATAATGTGCTCGTAATAACATCAGCTTGAATTTTCATCGATAATATCCTGTGAATATAGAACGACACTTTATGGATGGCAAAATTTTACTGTCACCAATTTCATCCTTAGTTCCGACAATACTCTATGGATGAAAGAAATTGGATACTCTCCAAGTCTAAGAAACCATAAATACTGCACGTTGCACTTAGGCAGGATGGGTTAGGTAAAAAAAACTTGTACCATAAAGTATGGGTGGGAGAAGCAATACAGGGCACGTTATAAGAGTGGTTTTGACAAGATTGCATGCCGCGACGACCTTTACCAACAACCATTTCGGTCATGCTCCTCTAGTTCTGTCCTCTCACCTTGCATAACCGGAGCGAGCGGCCGGGAAAGCTCGCACTTCTAACCACCAGAGTTCATCTAGCTGTTCATTACTTTCGGCAGGACAAAGCCCGAGAGCAATTGTTATCTGATATAAGGGTTTCGTCGTTCTTACAGACCTTATAGAACACGCACAGTTCAAATCAAGGTTTGTTTCTAGTGCTTGCGGTCAGGAAGACGGAATAGAGGAAAAAGCGTTTATGTCATTAACTGTGAAATGCATTCAACCTGTCGAACAACTCAGAAGGCATACTGAAAACCATATAACTGAAACAAATGCATTTGAGGGGACGTGCATCGATTTTCAATTACAACGCACTCGCAACTTTTAACTGAATAAATAGACACAAAAGATTTTCCACAATCTAAAGATATAAATTCCTTTGATACAAAGGCCTCAAACTTTCCTCAATTAAGAAGAAATTGGTGAAAAAAGTATTCTTTCTGAAACAAATAATGAAACTCAAAATTACTTTTGTAACCATGAGGTGATGGTTTTGAAATTCTGTCAATTTGTATAAATATAATTTGAGCTCATCGGCAGGAGATGAAAATTTGAAAGTAAGTTTGGATTCATTGAAAAGAAGTAGCTATCACCACAGTTGATTTAATGTGTTAATTTACACAGTCACATTTACTTGGAAAGACAAAACCTAGACCGTTGTTGGTGAAGAATGCAACGTTTTCATTTGGATTAAAATACCTTATTATTTCGTTTCAATTCCGTTAATCATCACCTGATAATTCTGTGCCAGATCTACATCAAATGAAAAGAGGTGCATCATAAATATCTGAAAAATATCCGCACATGTAGTAGGAGTTAATCCACGTCTTTTTCTTACTCTAAAATCATTTTACGCTAGAAGTATAAATTATTAAATGATACACCTATATAAAATTCAATTCTCGAAAATTGTTATCAACGTAGGTAATGAGTGCTTCGATCAATCCTCCTGCTTATATAAAATAAGCTAATGACTAGATGGACGCTTATGTTGTTCCAACCAGGGATTCAGATTTATGGTAGACAATAACAATAACTTATAGTAGACAGCAGCACTAAACACTGCGTAGTAAACTTTCCGCTCCTTAACTTTAGTTGGTCTCGGCCGACACAAAAGAAACGAAAAAATTTGACGAATCGTCGCTCACCGTCGAAAGCGCTCTTTTTGACTACGAATTTGTTCTGAATGTCAGATTTGAACGCAACTCATCAGCAATCGATGATGCACGGAATGGTCTTTTCTTCTCTCACTTTGTCATAAAAATTTTCTTATCACGATAAGCGACACACGCTTTGTAGTGTCTGATATGCTCGCTAGCACATGCGTGATTCGAAACCCACGTTTACAAGCAAATTTGTGAGAAAATATAGATTGTACCTGTACATGACAGAATGACTCGCGAAATTACGTGTAATCCCACCATAAGGATAAGTGCTTATTCAAAAATGG
>JALHKN010139696.1:0-12006 GCA_039513755.1 Hyalella sp. 3TK10
TGGAGGGTGTGAGGAGGAGTGGGGATGCGGGGGAGGGGGAGGGGGAGGGGAGGCGGCGGTCATCTTGACCGGAAGTGGCTCAGTTGTGTGTGGCTTTATTGTAGTGGGACCACCTACTGAGCGCGGAAAGTTCGTAGACAATATTTCCATTTTCTGAAATGCTTGTTTCTACATGTCTGAACATGTCATGTTTGGTATTTTAGTTATTTGTTGTGAAACGTAATACCTCAATCTCCCATTCACTCGCTACAAACCACCCTCGTTGTAACTAAGAGCTTGTCATTATCACCTTATGCTTAAAAAACACAATAACAGTCACAATTTTAAAGAAAGAACACCGGCACTGAACGAAACAACCGCGTCGGTCGCTTCAGAGAAATGGACTTGACTATCCCGATGTTGCCATCGCGCGGGCAACCTCGCCATGCCTGTGCACGTCTGAAAATTTCTCTCGATATTCTTCTTGTTTCGAGGAAACGCGACAGCTTCCATTGGCAAAAAATGGGACAGAATGCCGCAAGAGTAACTTCAGCAAACGTTTGGAAGCTGTTGTTGCTGCAGATATAATCATATTAAATAAAACATCACTTAATGTAAAGATAATGTTCAAACATGTATACTAAAGTTGCTAGCTTGTTTTTAAATGTTTATTATTTGATATTCCTCGATTATAACTGGTCCACGAACTTTCCGCGCATCCTGTATTTGAGTCATTTCAACTGTTGGCAATCAATGATATAAATCTAAGGGATTATTAGCACGTCAATCTCACAGTAATGGTAGGTAACGCGTAGTATCCTTCTAAGGGCACCATTCCGAACATGTGTGTTTGATCGAACAGACGGAACTGCTGGGCAAGTAGTTCGGGTGCGCGGAGGAATATCATGTCAGTGTCGAGGTAGACGACACCGTCGGCATCTGGCAACACTCTCGGCAGGTACAGTCGCTCGGTCGAACATCTGTCGTGCAGTTCCAGGATTGAGGAGTCCGTCGGTACGTAGATTGGCTTGAATTCTAGTAAAATTCGCGCAGAGAATTCCGGAGGCCATCGAGAAATTTCAAAGTAGACTTTCTTGTATATTTCAATGTCATCGCTCAGCAAGATAAACCTGGAACGATGGAAATGAAATAAGGATTGATTTACGAGTATCTATGCTGATATTTCCATACCTGATTCACACTTACCCTCATATACACTTACCTAATCATATTGAACTTCATATTGACCGCCCTAGACTTGTTCACCCTCATATTCCACTACTGCAGTTCATGTCAAGACTCGTGTCCCAGTAGACACCCAGTCGTGCCCACACGCATATTCCCCCTCCTACCCAGTCAAAAATCCAGGCCGCGGCGAGCATGATTTATGAGCGATGAAGGCGAATATGTGCGTGGAGCGACCGATAGGCCTGTCACCCAAATTTCGGCCAGTTTTCGATCGTGCGTCCGGTGTCAGTGATGGGCCATATAACGATCGCGGTCGAAAATTCACGGATGATAAAAGAGAACGAGGGGCCGAGTTCCAGTAACGACCATATTACGCTTGCAACTTCATGCTTAATCGAGCACGTTGGTACTTGATTCGGGCTTAGATGATATTTTACAAGTTTGGCTTAAATTTAATCATTAGAATATGTAATTCGCCATCAATTGAGAACAGAGTGAATAATTAATCTCTATTGGAGTTGTTTATGTTTTACACCAACGATTACAACAGCAGCAACCACAACAGCGACAGCAACGATAGCTAAAATAAGTAACCTAGTCGGCCCCGATGGAACTGGTGTTAGAATGTGGATGTTACTGCAACAGCAACAATGATTACAGTAGCAGCAGCAGAAAAAATGATGACAGCGAATGCAATGATAAGTTCGTCCCCGAATAAAACACAATTCTTTGTAAAAGAAAGTTTTTGCTTACCAGAAAACGGCTACAAGTGTATCGTAAACCACACTGATCTTCAGCCAGCCTGAATTACAGATCTTCTTCCCAAATTCAAATAAAATTCTAATCTCAGATTATTTCCATATTCTAATAAACAAATAATAATTAATGACACAAATAAACGTTAGTGATTAGCTAAATCTGAAACATTTAATTTGAACTTGAGAAGTTGACGGTAAACGATATTTATCGTTTACCTAAAAAACCTCTAACCTAAAATAACCTCTTAATCATAATGCTATTCCTACCTGAGTTGTAAGCTGGCCCTTTACTCCCCATGCCAACACATGCGTTCTCATATTCATAATGCTATTCCTACATGAGTGGTAAGCTGGCCCTTTACTGCCGATGCCGACACATTCGTCCTCTTATTCATAATACTATTTCTACCTGAGTGGTAAGCTGGCCCTTTACTGCCGATGCCGACACATTCGTCCTCTTATTCATAATACTATTCCTACCTGAGTGGTAAGCTGGCCCTTTACTGCCGATGCCGACACATTCGTCCTCTTATTCATAATACTATTCCTGTCGATTAAACGATATTGATCTCGAGTAATTTAAAACATGATAATACTGGTGATTTTTAATTAATTACAACAGAGTTCCTTTTGTGTACATTATTCACATATGTAAATGAGTAATATCAAAATTATTTGAGCACAGAAGTGCCCATTCATGAAATTACTGAATATGGATATTAGGTTAGCAACGACCTTGATACCATGTCTCCTATGCTTGATTCTGAACGGCGCAGTGGCATCAGATCTCGACATCTGACCTGGATGTTGCACGTTCGAAACCCGTTCTAGAAGCTTTCTTCTTCCAGCGGAAAATAAAGGTAAGATGGTAAGATGAGTCCTCGATGATTTCGACTGTATATTTCCAATGTTCTTACTTGTAATGCCATGCTGATTAATACACAAGTAAATGAATTCAGTGTAGAAGTGAGTGGGAATAAGCTCGGCGATATATGATCGAGTTTTTTTTTCAATCTACGTCGAGAGGCGGCCGTAGATGTCCCGCCGGAGTTTCATGCGAGCGGCGCCCATGATATGGGTGCTGCCGAGCGCATGACGCCTACGCTGCCTACTGAGGCCGCTTGCTATTCAAGGGGGGCAGAGCGCGCTCAAAAAGTGGACACTTCGTCGATGTAGCGGAGAAGATACACGGGCGCCACGGCCCTTCGCCCCGAACTCCTCGCCCTTTAATCGCGGGCGCCATGGCCTGGATTTTTAACAGGGTAGTCATCGCCTCTACCATTCCCCCACACAATATCTCCTACATCACGTCACGCACCACGTCGCCCGTTAGGTCACCCGTCACGTCGCCCACCTGAGGCTGGTGCGGGTGGCGAGGGCGGCAGACTTGAGCAGCACGAGCGTCTGCCGCAGCTGCCGCTCGTCTGTCGTCACGCCAGCGATCTTTACCGAGTGGTTGCCGCCTGTGGGGCAGTTAAGTGCACTTATTCATGACTAGTTTAACTTTTTCCTGATTAACTCATGACTACTTTAACCTTTTCCTGATTAATTCATGACGAATTTTAACTTGTCCTCGTTATTTCATGACCAATTTTGTCTGGTCCTGAATGATTTACGACTGATTTAATCTTTTCCTGATTTATTCATGTCTAATTTAACCTTGACCTGGTTAATTCATCGGTTATTTTACCTATTCCATATTTATTATGTCAAACTTCGCCTTTTCCGGATTTATTCATGACTCGTTTAACCTCCCTTTCATTATTGATGACTAGTTTAACCTATCCTTAATTATTCATGACTGGTTTAGCCCTCCCATAGTTATTCATGACTGGTTTAACCATCCATTAATTATAGATGACCAGTTCCACCGTTGCCAACTTATTTCTTAGTGACAAATAATGCATTCGTTATAAGGTCAAGCAGACAAACCCCAAGTAATTGCCTCTTAATTAACCTTTAAGAGGTAATTAAATTTCCCTGTACGTACTTATTGTCTTATATTTTCCCCTTCAACCAATCAACTAAACCGATCAACTTTCATCAAAAAAATATAGTTTCTTTCATTTTAGATTTCGGCTGAAGACATTTTATGCAAGAAATCTCAATCCAAACAAAGGGAGGGGTCGGATGTTCGAATTATTTTTAAGGTGATCGCAAGTTCCACGATGATCGAATGCCTGCGATTGGCAGGTTTTAGTACGAAATCTTAATGGGGCTGGCTGATGAGTTTACGATGTCTTAACTTTGTTTTGAGTATCTCGACCCAGGGAACTCCCCGGCCACAAAACATGTTTGATGATTTATATTTTTGATTATATTTGAATTACAGAATTAATTATTTTTTTCGTATATAGGTGATAAAATACTTTTAAATTCACCAACCTGAACACAAGGTAACCACGAAGGGCACGGGGTGCGTCGGGTGGTGGTGGGGATGGCGGCGGTGGGAGGAGAGTGTGGTGGTGTGACCACCACCACACCACCACACCACCACACACGATAGCCACAGCACCACCACACATGACACCCACAGCACCACCACCACACCACGCAGCTTCAGGGACGTCATCACTCCACCACTTTGCTGCTCATGAGAAGAAATAACAAATCCCAAAAATTCAACAACAAAATTCTAATAAATTCAAAATGTCAACAGGAGACATGGCCGACGATGATAAGCTGATATTCGACCCCTAATTTAACATATCCATTTAAAATACTGATTGCCGTATCATCTGCTATTAAATGATGGAAGGGCGGCCACCGATAATTCCACTATGATTTTCAACTGGGCATAACGATTTCTAGGGATCAGGAGCACGTTAATTGTACAGTTTATCATTTTAATTCATATTGATGGAAACTTGACAACAAAACAAACAGACGTACGTTTTTCATGAATGTATGCAGCTACTCTTCAGGGGAACGATTCGTGCGAAGCGCAATGTGTTAAATCATGAGTGTGTAAACACACTCCTACTCTTGTGCATTTAAAAGTACTACACATGGGTACAAGAATGACTTGTTCAGAACGGACTGTGTACATTTATGTAAGCACACTCGTTCTCCTGCATGTACACATGTATGGATAACATCCCCCGAAGTATTTAGCTTATGAAAATTCCTATAAATTATGGTTTTTTGTTGTATATATATACAGGGTGTTCTCTATCTCATGGTACAAACTTTGACAATCGGTATAAAAACCCAAAATAAACTCTTTCATTTATAACGATATGACCTAAAATGCTTCGTTATCAAGATATCGAATCATAAATATTTGAAGATTCTAGGGAAATTTCGGAAAAACATTTGAAGATTCTAGGGAAACATTTGAAGATTCTAGAAAAAAGTAAGAAATTTTCTTAAAATCCTGAAATGTTCATGTTTCGATATCTCGATAACAAAGCATTTTTGGACATTTCGTTATTCACGAAAAAGTGTTTATTTGGGGTTTTTATACGAATTGTCAGAGTTTGTACCATGAGTTAGAGAACACCCAGTATATTCATAGGAGTATAACTCCTGAAGAATTGATGAATTGAAGAATTGATTTATAATTCCTGAAGATTTGACGGGCTTCCATTAACACTTGAAAAGTTGGAGGTTTCCGTTTACACTAGAAGAAGTGGCTAGTTGACATTAAAAATGAAGAAGTGCGCGGTTTCACTTGAAGAATCAACAATAACTCTTGAAAAAGTGAACGATTCCTATTAAAATCTGAAGGATTGAAGGGCTGCCATTATTAGCGGGAAATATTCCTTGTGGTGTCATATTTTAGACAACCTGTTCGTCATTTTCTTATCCATTTTTAAATTCATGCAACCGCCGTGATTTGGGGTAACCAATATACGGAAAGTTCTAACAGTCATCTATGCGTACAAGTCCAATTTAAATATGGTATATCCAACCCACAAGAATTACTATAAACAATCTGCTGTGAATAACCGTGTTCAAAATTGCATTTGTTGCCCCCTTTAGACAAAATTTTCCGCACTGTATGTATGCATGGATATTTCCGCAAGCATTAGTTCGACTTAAATTAATGAATTGAATGAAAGTGAGACCCAAATTTTAAAATTTGAGGGAAACTAATTTATTTTATTGGAGTAAATTCGAGGTTTTCCCAAATTTTCGACAACGGGACAAGTTTTCTGCAGATAAGTTCCAGTCGCAAAAATCGTGTGCTTGAATTTTACAAGAATTCATTTGAAATTTAGTTTATAATTGTGTAGTTTTCTTGATATTTGTTTTTATTGTATGTAAATTAAGGTAGGCATTATTTAAAAATAGTCGATTTTACCGTAATTATTTTGTGTAAAGAGAACTTTTGAGCAAGAGGTTCAACTTACGAGAGTAAAATATGTACTGACTCTGACATCAGTGTCAGGCTGCTGACTGACTCAGAGTGACTCCCCTGAACCTGTACTCGAGAACTCGAGGAAAAGCAGGATTTTCCTTCCTGCCCGCATTACCTCAGAGGAAAACCGATTCTTCAAAATTTCGCGTGTGACGCTAACTCAAAATTTGTTTACGAGCAAAAAACTCTTTCCGACTAGGAACTTCTGGGCTGAAACAGCAGCACCAGCAGCAGCAAGCAATATCTGCGGTGTTTTCCTGTCGTTCACTTCGCTCTCAGGTGAGCCAAATATTCAAGTCCTATATTAAAATACTTCCTATCATCCTGACCTAAATTCATAGGTGCAATATTGGCGGCCAGCCATCTGCCATCCAAAGGCCACTGATATTCCGACGTAGCACAAGTTAGACTTGGCTTAAACGACCAAATTTTAAAGGTCGCCTCAAGATAAGTGCAACGTCTCGGGTTTCGTTCTCAGGAGAAATTGATGGCTTGAATGTCAGGCTGCGTACCTTGCGACAAGCTCTGTGCTTCAAACATGCCAATTGCAAGGCAGCAGGAGAAGGAAAAGTTCAAACGCTTTAAGCGGCTAATGCATTTCACTTTAAGTCTGGTGCAATTAAAATTTGGATTACTGAAACAGTCGTGTCATGATAGTTAGTGCATATAAAAAAACATCAGTCATTTGATTGATTAATTCACCTATAACGTCTTCCTAGTATTGTTGTTATTGACTACATACCACAAAACCAGACCTCAGTCATGCATCGAGGGAAAAAATAACTGCACATTGTTGGAACCCGTGGTCGAGTTTCAATGGTTAACAATGCATGAAGATTGATTATCGTGACCTCTATGGCTTGGAAAATTTAAGGTCCTCGTGAAGGTAGTATGACGAATTGAGAAAAAAGTTGATTCGTGCATGTGTATGAGACAGAGAATATGTTTGTATGAGAAAATTACGTGATCTTCGTAAATGTTTAGACACAGATTCCAGGATTTGAGTGCTGACGCATGGTGATGCCGGATTTGGACCATAGAAAATTTATGAGGTGAATAGAGTTGATAAATAGACGAATGGTATACAAATTAGAAAAGTATAATATAGATAAAAAAATCTAGATGTGAATAAGATTGGAAGATTTTTATCCTCGTTGGATTCAGAAGTTAAATAGCGAGAAAATACCATGTCTAGTCCATTGAAAAAAACAATGACTCGTGGAGGCGCTCGGGGTAAACTACCTGGGTGTTTAAGAAGACAAGAGGTCATTGTGGAATAGACAAAGCTGGATTCTTCAGCTTAACAAAAGGTATTTGAAGATGCCCGTTTTAAACCCTACGAAGTCGAGAGTTAATTTGTGTCTTGCCCCAAGAAGATCTGTGGTCTATTAAGAAAGGAGAATAAAAAGAGAAAATTCCTTCCAAAATAAATTTCTACGTCTATCATTCGAAATTATGAATAAAGAAGTATGTAAAGGCTAAGTTATCGCAGCGGAATGAGAAATAGTTAGTATAATAATTCATTATTGTTTATCTATTTAATCATCTTTTTTTTTCTATCTCGTGTTTCGTTTTCTGTTTCGTAGGGTATACTATTTTTCATGATATTTACGTTATCATTGAATATATTTAGGTTTATTTCATTCATTTCGCGCATTTTTTTCCAACTGGATTAATGTATCCATATATCCATATCCATATATTTTTATTGCATTCATATTCGTCCAGACGCACCGCCGCTATACTGCCCAGATCCGGCCCGGATTCCACGCTCTCAATTGGTCGGCGTCAATTTGTTATGGACTAGTTTTTTTAAGTTAATTTAATTTTTTTACCATTCGACGTGAATTCTTCTTTCATATAAGTTTGTAATGGTATTCTAACCAATTTATTATTAGTTTCCTTCTCAGGTAGCATAGTACCAGACTTTAGTTTACTCTTACGATAACGGAATATTCGCTATTGAAATGCATCATGCACATTATCAATTCTATGAATTTTATCTTGAACCTTTTTATACAATCAATTAATTTCAAATTCATCAACCACATTAATTTATTCCAACAATTTTCTGTTATTTAATCTTATTCGTCTCATTTCTAATTGAAATGTAGCGATGCACATCCCATGAAAATCGTCTCACAGACGGGGACTTGAACTTACATTTTCTCATTCCATTCCTGACTCTCTACCCACCAGACTATGAAGGCTTTTCAAGTTTCATGAGCTCAAGAGGTAACCATTTTTACTGTATCACCCTGCCTAGGCATACATTCCATGCTATTTCTACCGAGTCAAGGCATCAGGCGGAGCGTACTAAATCCGTTCGAGACTCATTGACAGGTAAGATTGAACATTGTACTGCTCTTGTCTCTACATAGACAGGGCCGTTCTTGACTCACAATATCATTAGTGGTCGACAGCGTGGTAATTAGGACAAGCACCATGATCATTAAGGTCCATAGCACACAAACAAGGTAAACGCAACTCCTCTAAACCAATGTCATGCTTCATTAAGCCCACACCATTCAAGCTATTGTAGAAGAATTCTTTACAGGGTATTAGTCTTTTATGCACCGTTTTTTCTTCATCATCATTATCTTCTATTTTAATATCAATCATTGTTATCCATACTTTGTAATTTTATCTATGTTTCGAATTTTGCCGAACGGCTCCTTATTTCTTTCACTGCTTGCGCGTTTCTAAATTGCTCATGTCTTTTCAGAGGGAGCTTTAGTGTTTCCGTCTTTTAATCCCATGTTTTTTTCTATTATCATTTGACTTGCTTTTAAAATTTATTCAATTGTATAATTGAATTTCCGAATTCACGAGCGGTTGAATCGAATGTCTTACAATGAAACGTGTTTCATCTCTGCATTTAGCTTGTCAACATTTGCAAGTCTACCAATCGAATCTGCATGAATTCTTCGTTCTGGATCATTTTCCTGTATTTGAAGATATTTTTTCCTTATTTGTATGTACGCAGAGGCTGGGAATTACCTATATAGAGAAGATGAACGCCTCCATGTCCACGGGACGGAATAAAACTTACCCGTAGACTAAAGAAACAAAGTCTTCAATATCGCATATGACACCTTTATGTTTCAGTAAAGATTATCCAATCAAGTAATTTTATAACGTGCACACAAAATTTCATGAGGTAGCTTACGTAACTTGATAAACCGTTTTTATGCATAAGGTTTAAATTTTTGGCTTCGTGTGTCGTTTTATTACCTTTCACTCACAAATATTCACACATTTCACAATACTAAATGAAAAATTTATGGTTTTACATACTATTGAGCGAAATTTTATGGATTTTTTTTACAGAAATTTTAAGTTGATAGCCTTAAAGTTATCGTTCACCTTCCCACATTTGCATCAAGCACATTGATCATAGTAACATCATTATTGTGTTTCTTCGCCTTCTCGCTGGATATATAACCTATACCATTTCATTTCACTACGGCACACGCACTACACAACAGCACGCGCTCACGACGGGGGACATAAACGCACATGACGGGGTAGATACACGCTCACGCGAGATCACGCACACACACACACAGAGCTAGGTTCACCCACACACAAAAGCACGTACACCTCGCGNCTATACTATTTCATTTCACTGTGGCACACGCACTACACAACAACACGCGCTCACGACGGGGGACACAAACGCACATGACGGGGTAGATACACGCTCACGCGAGATCACGCACACACACACACACAGAGCTAGGTTCACCCACACACAGAAGCACGTAAACCTCGCGGTAGTTACACGCACAATCTTTTCGGGGCAGATACACACTCGCACAACAACACGCGTTCGCAATGGTAAATAGCGAGACGAAATTTGAGACTAGAATTTAATGTTCTGTCTTCATATGTCTCATCGTTGAATTTTTTGTATATTTCTTCACAGTTCTCACATCAATGACGCAGTATNTTGAGACTAGAATTTAATGTTCTGTCTTCATATGTCTCATCGCTGCATTTTTTGTATATTTCTTCACAGTTCTCACATCAATGACTCAGTATATTTCGTTAAAATTACAGGTTCTTCTCAATAATTTACATTCTGTATGCACTTTTAGACCGTAACATAATTTTTTTAATCTTTTCTCTTTTCAATAGAAATCGCTGTCACCAGCGTTAAATATATGTTTCGCGCTGAGGAATTTATCATCAAATCTTGGGCGAAAGTTGTGGGTAAACCAAAATCAGTTGATATGTGAACACGTTTATTTTTTTACTAGTTCAAGTAAATATTGGGTTGTTTTTTTAATCGATTTATTTTCTTAGTACTATCATTAATAAAGACATGAAGAGAATCAGCAATGTCAATAAAATGGTCTTTGAATATTTGATGAACATTTTGAAAAAAACATCATTAAGTTAACAGTAATCATTAACATATGAATTTTTCACCCAAGAATATATCACCATTTCGCAAAATCTCGCACATTATATATCTAGGTTTTTTTCTCCAACTACCACAACATGCGACGCGGGTGAAGAAGCCCCCGCTTCAGTGGGTCACGTGAAATTGTATTCATGACATCGAGTTCTGTTTTAAACTAAAAACTTCTCATTTTTTTCAACCTTTTCATTTCTATTGAATCCAAGGTTCGACTCGTGATCCGGGTGTTTTTAACGGGAATCTCACGTTTTCATTATGGAATTTTGGGCTTCTGGCTGTTCACGAGAAGGAATCCATGGTGAGAAGTCACTGTTTACCACACGAGTATCACTCCTAAGCGATGTGTTTCGTGTTTCATATGTTCCATTCGTATCCTCATTGTCCCTATATGGAGAGCTGACGACCACATCTGCAACCGCATTACTTGCTAAATACTTAGGTATGAGACATGCATTCTCAATCATTTTCTCATATTCAGATATGCCATGTGTTATGCATACACGTACGTTTTACCATATGAATCACAACCAGGAATATTATTGTTTACAAATCTCTGGTTAATCCTCTCAACATCATACTGCTAGGGACGCGTTCAAACAAAAACAAAACAAAGCCATCTTCATCCCTGCATTACTCAGCCAGGTGATCATATAGGACACTCCCATGCCCCAAAGTGAATAAAGTTCAGAACTGTTTATTGTATATTGTATTATAAGGACTCCGAGACCAAGTTTGAGAATAGATCCGAGACTGGACCCGAGACTAGGCCTTAAACCAAAGACCTAACATTGCACTGTATTCACGAATTTTTATCTCCACACGAACGTACCTTACGCATCGACGGCGCACACCATACTTCATCGATTAGGCCTAGGATCACTCAGGATCACGTTCGTGAAAGTGACCTTTCACGAAGACACTCGTACGAAAGGTCACTTGCACGAGACGTCGGCCATCCGCACGAGAGAGACAGAGGAGGGAAGTGCATGGAATCCTATCTACATAGCAACTTAACCCCACAACTGAGACCCGCAGTCAGATACCGCGAGCTCTGTGTTGGGGCACTCAGGAACAATGCCCAAGGAACGCGAAATCCCATAGGACTTCTGACGAGCTAAGACACGCGTCAGAAGACCCCCCTGTGAGGAACCTCCAGTACAGTTTGCCAATTAACATTAATATCCGTTGTAATTGTTGATGCAGGATGGTCGACCATGCTGCTGGCGAAAACTTCCGATGAATAATGATACTCAACAGTTATCACAACATATAAGTAAGCTATCGTTAGATAC
>JALHKN010140922.1:0-11078 GCA_039513755.1 Hyalella sp. 3TK10
CTCATGATCATAGATTGTTAGTTTAAATCGGACATATGTAACAGGTGTTTGGTTCAACATTTATTGGAATAAATGTGTGAAATACTTACAAATTCTGTTCCATTTTACCCCAGTTGACGGTACCAGATAAAAATAATTGCATTGACGAATCCATGATGCTATGGGAAAGATTGCTTTCCAGCCAATACATAAAAAATAAAAACACAAATATGGTATCAAACTGTATGAACTATGTGAGTCCGACGGTCTTGTAATGAAATAAAGATTTACAGCGGGAAATCTGAGGTCACTGACAGGAATGTAGGTCACACTATTGACGTTGTTTTACATTAGCTTGAGGACTATCTCGATAACGGATACATGGTTTACATGGATAATTTGAATAATTCTCTTACTCTTACAAAACTGATAAATACACACAAAACTTATGTGTGTGGAACCCTACAAAATAACAGAAAAGGAAACCCCAGAGATGTGGTTAATAGGCTCGCAAAATTTTTCAAAAAGTAACTTCTTCTACAATAAAACTGATGAAGTTCAGAGAAGAATTGGTTGTAGTGTTGATTGGAGAAGAGATTCAACCAGTTTAAAAAAAAATTAAATTGCAAGAGCTCCATTATTCAGAGAGTATACCACCTACCGAAAAAACAGCGTCCGACATAGCCATGCGTATATGTACCCAAGCAAAAACACACCGAGAAATGCGTTATTTCTGTCCAGCCTGTGAAAAGAAGCCAGCCTTTTGTGTGGAAGATTGTTTCAAGAAGTTCCACAAATGATGAGATATTGTATTTCTTGAATTTGAACTAATTCTTATAATGATATTTTTTGTTTGTTTTTTAATAAATTTCCTGTTCATGCAAGCCAGCATTGATTTTCTGTTATTTTCCAAGAAGCTATCGATCGATATTAGCACCAATATATTTTGAATTTAATCGTAGCTGCACAAAAATGGCAAGTAAACACAGGACGATATAACTCGTAGTTGGCAGTCAACGTGTTAAAATACATAAATACTTACCAATTAATTACATATGTATGACAAATAAATGGTCAAAAAATCGGTGTTGCTACTTCGCGGATATTCGAATATCGCAGGGGTCTTGGAACGTAACCTCCGCGATGTTCGAGAGATGACTGTACTTGCTTATTGTTCACTTGTGTTCACTAAGACCTTATACGCATAATATAAATATGGTATACATATACGCATAAAATATAAATAATCACCAATAACAACACAAGAACACTATTTCTCAGGCCATTGGAGGGCTCTCTTGTTCTGATGAGAAAGACAATCTGAGAGCTAACTAGAACTCAATTCAGAAGTTTAATGAAAAATGGTATACAAATAAAAACACATAAATGAAAGCACAAGCAAAAGTCAACTTATTCACTTGTGCTCCAATGTTCTTTCTCCATAAAAATATGAATAGTCATCATTAAAACTACAACACTTTTTCTATCACAATTAAATGATTCAACATGAATATATTTCCTTGTTACAGTAAGAATGACATTTTAAAGCTAAATATAACTCCATTTAGAAGTTTCATGTAAAATTCCATCCAAATGAAAGCATGTGAACAAGAACATATAGGTAGTGGTAAATGTGGGACATAGAGTTTTGCCATTCATATTGATTGTTCATTTGAAATTGTGGAAAATCTATTGAAAAAGAAAAACATTCACCTCATCATGTTGAAGAACAATTTTCCCAAGCATAAGCCTCATACAAATTCTTGCTGCACTACACTGCCTTAGAATCATTCAGAAAAAAATTAAAAACACATTCTCATTTTATCATGGTACCCGGTATCCTTCTTTTCCCTGAAATGGTGGTTTATGTTATATATTTTGTAAAGTATACTTTTTTTCTCATCAAATTTATATTTCAATAGTCATAATATAAAATACAAGTACTTGAAAGTTAACAGGATTATACTTACACTCTGAATCTCTTTGGCTGCTGCTATTGTCAAAGTCTCTATTTAAACCAAATCTGCTCGACTCACTGGATCAGTGCTCCCACTGCTCCCAACCTCTGGTTGCAATTTCTTTTGCAACATTATGTCATGAACAAATTACAACTCAAATAAATTGTTTCTGTGCATTTTTATAAGAAACTATCTTAGTAATGTTCACATCAATTAAATGAAAAATGTTATACACTTTACTTGACCTGCAAAACTACTGACCAGCCCAAATATTATACCTGGTACAAACTTGAAATATACAAAAAAAATACTCTCTACACATTCAACAAAAGCTATGTGAGTAGCAAATAAAATATTTAATTTACCCAGATTAAATGATTGATAAGATTGTAAACCAACTAAACTGATGGATGGCATTTCAATTAGGTATATATAACTTCATTTAAATTTGTGTGTGGTAGGGTTAATGAGGTGTAACTTATGAGTATTGACAAAGAACATTTTTTTTGTCATTCAAAATGTGCTGCATCTGCATCAAAGCTCCAGTCTCCAGTAATAAACGTCCATATTCTACTCAACTTGGGCTTAGATGTCGTTCATGATACTCAAAATTACTAAACAATCCAAACAAGAAACCAAACCTGGCCCTTGGCAACAAAAAAGCAGTGCATGAATGAATTAAATATTTTCATGCAAACACAGTGGCAACAAAAAAGCAATGCATGAATGGATTAAATATTTTCATGCAAACACAGAATGAACAATCAAAATACATCAACTTTATTATATTTAAAGACCCCGTTGAATAAAGCCTGTTTGTTCCTAATGAATGAATCAAATTTTTCATCAACATTTACGTTATGTTGAATTAAACAGTGACTTTCATGTCACCAATCAAAAGTGATTACTTTGATTAATCGGTAGCGCTGGCCAGTTTTATTGAATCGAGCGGTCAAGGTTCCCAGGAGACTAGTTTTTGGTCGTCGTGGGAATTCAGTACAGGAGGTTTTAGAAAGGGTTGGTATCAAACACGATTGGAAGATTTCTAAACATATACTGGTAATTGACAGGATATCCTATGACAGCAAATTGGTAAAAATCAATGTTGGCATCTGACTGAACCTCATCACAATATTAGACAGTTTAGACGCAAATGATTACTCCTACTTAGAAAACAAACGTAAAATAGACAAACTTCAAACGTAAACCTCAGGGACAATTACGTAAATTACAACTGCATGTAACGCGTGAGGCTCTCGGGGTAGTAACCAAACCGAAATGCTCCTGGGGTAGTAACCAATCGAGAAGGTGCGCATAACGTGTGTGGCTTTTGGGGTAGTAACCAAACCAAAATGCTCCTGGGGTAGTAACCAACCAAGAAAGTGTGTGTAACGTGTGAGGTGGAGTGTCGAGCGAGAGATTCGGCCATCACAACACCTTGCCCTCACTTGACAAAATGTGTTCCAACTTAGAGTCTCGAATAGGAGCTGGGATCAAACAAAAGTCTATGTCCGCGGCCCAGTCAGCAAAACTCATGTTATAAACAAAAGCGCTTGCCTCAACGACTTATGCACACTCTAATGCCTCGCATGATATTTGGTACGAGACTCTTTAGCTAGCATCCTATTTTATACATAGTCCTTATACTATCTATACATGGTGAGTAAACATGAATACTGGTGTACATAGCACAACAGTACAAATTGCATCTAAAATTGTTACTTGTTTAATGTTGAGCAAGATTTTTTATCGCTTTCCCATTTTTCAAATATCATCCGTAGGTAACAAATACATCAATACCGTAAAACTTGCATTAATTTATTTCATGGGTACAAGAAATATAGTTGTATTTTATTATTACAGTCAATTTGTTGCATTTGATTGCATCATATTCATACATGTTAGAATGACCATCTAGTTATTATATATTACCATTCATTTTAATTACACAATTAACATTTTATACAAATGAAATTAAATGATTTTATAAAATATATATAAATATTAATTTATTATGTGAACAAAGCTCTCATTCTGCTCAAGCTGAACAATCAAGTTGCATTATTATTCTCAGGCTGCAACAAACTGTAACACCACCATACATCCTCAAATTGCATTTGTTGATCCCAAAACAATCAGTGATGTGATTATTGATATAAATGCTGAACACGGTCAACCCACAACCTCTGCTGAGCTGCAGATGCAACACTGATTATTTCAAGTACTCATGGACTGGTCAGTTGTGTTCAGGACATTTTTTCCTAATCAGATGAATAACCACCAATAATAATGCAAAAATATCTATATTTTTGATAAAATATATGGTTGGATATAAACAGTGTGAAGTACAATTATTTGGTACATTAGGTTTTACCAGTTTCTCAAAAATTAAACGTTGATTTCAAATGCAATTGGGTACAAATATTTTAATGAACATTGTCAATCAATAAACTGAAGTAAATTGAAAAACATTTTATTAACAATATTATTAAATCACCATAGGCAAAAGTAGATGACAACTTATAACTATCATGATCAACTTATAACAATCATATTGATATTGCCCAATATTTTAACCTATCACAGCATTGCACGGTTTTCTTTGAGCCATATTTGACGATGAAAAAAACGTCACGCAGTGTAAAACGATGGTTTTATGATTGTTAAAACTTGAGAATTATCAGACAATCTGTGTAAAATTATCATAGAGCATCACAAAGAAGTTATGGGATACCAAAAGATTGCCCAAGATCTCAACTTGGTTGTAAGCACGGTTTGAGCCATTATTTGAAAGTGGAAAAACTCTCGAATGACAGCGTATACCCAACAAAGTAGTTGTACACATAAACTGACCAAGACCACTGAACAATCTACCTATATCCTGAAGTCTCATGAAATAACTTTTTCTGACTAATGGTGAAATTCAAAGTTACCTAAAGAATGATGGGATTTAATTAAGTAAGGACGCAGTTAAAAGATCACTTAGAAATTTAAATGCAAATAAAATGCCAAGGAAACCAAGCATTTATTACGAAAATGTTTCGGAGGCCAGCTCCATCATCAGTTCAAGAACACATAAGGGACAAAGAAATAGAACAGTAAAATTCAAAATCTAAACAGACAAAACGTAGGACAAAATTAAATTAAAAAATTAAAATCTACTGACAAACCCAACTATTAACAATTTCAAGAGGAAATATTCTACCTGAAACATAAGTCTATTAAATTTACTATGGACCTTGAAGCCAAAAATAGTTTGTCCTTTCTAGATGGTAAGATAACTAAATGGAATAACCGCTTCAGACTTCAGTCTTCAGAAAATCTACTTTTACCGGTTTGAGTACCAGTTTCTTTAGCTTTTGTTCCTTTCGCTTCAAGTTAAATGGTATTCAAACTTAAATTCATCGTTGCTTTCGCATCTGCTCCACATTTCAAGCTATGCACGCTGAATTTGAATTTTTGCGTAATCTGTTCCTAAAAAATGATTTTCCGTTCAGCCTGGTGTTTACTCAAATTAAGAAATTCGTGTCTAAACGATAGTATATAAAAATTTTACTGATGGTGATAGTAGGAAAATTCTGTATTGTTCAGTACCGTATTTCGGCCCTGCATCTGAAACCACGTCAAAAGAGTTGAAAGTTTTATTCATGAAATATTTCCCTGATGTCAACTTGTGTGTATTATTAATCAACAATTTTAAGATCAGTTCATTCTTCAGGTATAAGGAGACTCTACCAGTCCACATGCAATCTTCTCTAGTTTCTAAATATAGTTGTGAGCAGTGCGCATTGGCGTACGTCGGTATAACGTCACGCAACTTCTATACTAGAGTAGCTGAGCATCGTGGCAGGAGTCATCATACTGGTAACTTGCTTGCTCATCCACCTCATTCTGCCATAAGCATTCACGCCAAACAGTACGATGTCCCGGTAACCAATAGTGATTTTAGAAGTGTGGGTTCTACTTCCGGTGCTTGTGATTCAAGAATTTTAGAATCTCTGTATATTTTTAGACTGAAACCGATCTTGAATAGGTAACACATTAAGCTCGCATCCTCTTAAAATTGTTAATACAGAGGTTTGTCAGGAGCTTTAAATTTTTTCGTTTCATTTTGTCCTTTGTTCTGTCTATTTAGGTTTTGAATTTTGAATTTTACTGTTCTATTTCTTTGTCCCTTATGTGTTCTTGAACCGATGATGGAGCTGGCCTCCGAAACGTTTTCGTAATAAATGCTTTGTTTCCTTGGCATTTTCTCTGCTTTCAAATTTTTAATTCATTTGTGATTTACGGGGACTGTGTCGGTGAAAAAAAAACTTTTTAACTTACGCACGGATCATTTTGAAACTTGGTACAGAAATATAAAATGTCAAAACAACACTTTGTTGCTCATATGAATTTCTCGAAAAATTTGAAGGAAAACATGAAATTCATAGAAAACGAGAACAAAGGGGGGTCTGTAAAAAACTATCTCCTCCTATGATTTTCAAGCTACAACATTGAGAGACATATCATTTGATTCGTAAAGACAATATCTAGAGAATAGCCGGCTATTTTTCCCAATTTATTTTTATTTTTTTAGGTTTAGTTTTGTCGATTTTTCAAATTTTCCTGTGAATGGGTGGCTTCACAAATGCTGAAGTTCAAATAGACAGGGGTTCACTGTAAAAACATTTTGTCAAATAATCTTTTGAAAAGTATCATATTTCAACATGACAACGATCCAAAACAAACGGCCAAAAAAAACACAGCCATGGTTCAGAGATAACATTGATGTCTTGGAATGGCCTAGTCAGTCCCCAGGTCTCAATCCAATAGAAAATCAATGGAAACAATTTTAGTTGCAAGTGCATACAAGAAATCCAAAAAATATCACAGAACTGAAGATGGTTTGTGAATAAGAATTGATTAAAATTACACAAATTACAAGCAGAAAGCTAGGAGAAAACTACAGAAGCAGACTTACGGCTGTTTAGTACAATAGAGGCTAAGCTACTAAATATTAAATAAATGTCTCAAATACTTTTGCTTATGGTGATTAAAAAATCATCAATAAAATGTTTTTGGGAAATTGTTCTTCAATTTCCTTTGGTTTATTGATCAACAATCATTATTAGAATATGTGTACTGTCGCGCGCAGATCTTCAACTAAAAAGATCTCCACCGTGGATTGGCTTTCAGCAGGTTTGAACAAAAACTCTGTTCCTTTATTCTCCCAGGACTCTACTCAAATCTTGGAGATAGTCAGTAACCTAGTACCTAATCTGTAAATTTACAAAACATAATTTAGAATTTGGCCTATTCTACACACATCTGTTAATGAACTTCAAATCAATGCGTTGGATATTCGAGGCACACCGTAGGTAGAACCGAATAGGCAGCAAAAACTGAAGAGAAATTTGAATATGCATGGTTAGCTCCTCCCCAGACTATTAAACACTGAATGTTGAACACTGAACATCTAATATTGAATATCAGGCACTGAACATCAGACAAGCTAATTTCGTCACACAAATGAACTAACTGCCTAAAGGAGCTAATAACTTACGACTATTGTGGATTTATCCTGACTTGCGTATGGAACGGTTATGGAGCGAAGCACAGCCGCTGCCAAGCTAAACGGGCAATGATTTGCGGAAAGAAAACCTGGAAGATCTTGGGCTTTCTCTAAACTAAAATTACCAAATCTACTAAAGGATTAATTGGCAATGGACAAAATGTTTGCACAATTATCGAATGAAATCGATATATTCCTACCAATGGCTGTTGGCAACTAACAAAATGAATATAAGAATATTGTGTCAGTGACATTTATCAAATTCCATTTGAAACCAATGTTTATGATTTGAGAAACAATAAAAAACTTAATATACCAAATAATTTGGCAGCCTAGTGTACATGTTCTCTCATACAAATATAAACAACAAACATTAAACGCTGACTATGCTTCCATAAAGAAATTCATTTCATGAAGAATGCAATCTAAATTAGAGAATGTAAACAACAGTCACATGCACCAGTCATCACATTGGTTTTCACCATTCATTCAAAATTGCCATGAAGGAAAGCTCTATAATTTGTAGCTCAAATTGTTGAGTGAACGATTTCCTATTAGATAATATTAACAAATTCTCTCTGGCATAGTAGCAAATGAGAACGCCATATTCTTTGAGGGTCAACGTAGCTTTCTTGAACTCCATCAACAAAATAGCTAGGCTTGGCAATTTAGTTAGGTACACTCATCTTCATACATCAATCAACACTAAAGAGAAGAAAAACCAGGAGAAACATTGCTGTAGGGTGAATCAAAATTATTACTACAGTCTCAGATTGCATGACCAGTAACACAGTACCGTACTTGCTGTGGTATGTGGAACATGTACCTAACAAACCCTCACTTGATGAAAACAAGTCAGCAACTGATATGTGAGAATCCAGTTTCAAACAGCTGTGAGGTAGGAAACCGTAGCTTCAATTTGTATATTGGAATAATTGAACGACTTCTCAAATTTTTTAAATAAAGTCATTCATTTCTTACAGCACAGTTTCTAAAAAAATTATATGTAATCCAGTGAGTATATGTACATTTTAAGGAGGATATATCATATCAATTCTCAGAAAATAAGTGAGTTCCTTTCTATCATCGGTGCATGTGCACGCGATAGGTGAGCAACAAGCTTTCTGTTGATTTGGTCGACAGTCAGAACAATAAAAAATAAACAACTTGCTCCCAAAATGATCTTTGAAATTAGGGTTTCATTGCTGTCAAAAAATAAATTAATCATTTTCATACTATGGGGAAACTTTCTTCACATGACGTGGTACAAGTTTTCATTTTTACAATAGTTTTTCCCCAATTTTGAATGAGGGAGCAATATAGGCAAGCAAAAATTGAGATGCCCATTTGCCACAAGAAGCTTTTGTTCACATGCTTCTATTTGGATGGAATTTTTCATAGAACTAGTAAATAGAATGGGAAGCTTTTAAATTTTTCATTCTTATTCTAACATATAAATATATTGATGTTGAACCATTAACCCTTTTGTGGGCAGACACAGAAATACAGACATTCACATTTTTGATGCCAGAACCAGAAACTATGACCAATTCCAAGATATATTTACGTATGACATTTTTTCAAAATTTTGAATATTGAAGCTGTAAATGGCAATTGATGAATTTTTTATATATGGCCACCATGGCGAAAAAAATTTATATTGGGTGAAATAAATTATGTAAATATAAATGGGAATAAAAGAAAGTCATCTTCGGTTCAAATAACAAAACTCGTGGTCTATAGTTCAATTTAGGAAATTAACACTAGATAGTTCATCGAACAAATGAACAAACATCTAAGTTGCGTTGAACGAGAGTTGGAAGAGAGAGGAGTGACTTTGCTCCACCCTGGATATAGCTCTGCAGCGCCACCGCTCAGAGCGTCTCGCAGGAATGCCAGAGACAAAGTGATCCCGACACCTCGGCTAGGCCGCACCCCAGTTTTCAAGCGTCCTAGTAAACCGGAATACATCCTTACAGGAAACTATCTAACTAATATAATGCAATATCATCAAGTTACTGAAATTATTAGCATGATATTGCTACCTCCGTGATACAAAAAAACGCGAAAAGATGCGTCATTCTAGTGTCTTGGCTACCACTTCTTTTAAAATGCTCTTCTTCCCATTCTAGAGCGTAGTAGGGGTGATGTTATGTATGGTACGATAGGCAGATGATTGGTGATTGACAGAGGCAGGATAACATAGCCTCAAACACAAACCAAGGGGCGTAATGGGGCCATTTTGGGTGCCAATTCAAGGGACCATATATGATCACTTGCCCGCGAAAGGGTTAAATTGCCCATAACTATAATATTTTTATTTTTTGGTGATAATTCTTTATTTATGAAATAAGATCCTAGTTGTGAACACATGAGTGAGGCTGAAGGTGCTTGTGCTTTTGCGTACACTGGTTGAACTGGGATGAAATTTTACAGGAACCTTCTCAATGGAAGTATAGTTAGATTTCAATTTCAAATAATGTTGTTCTTATTCTAAGGTGGAAGTAATTCAATATCAAATCATACAATTATATAAGACAAATTCATTATTTTTCATTGTTGATCATCAATATTTCATTGAAAAAGATGCTCCTGAACGCAGGCCAACAACACAAAATAGCAAGTACTTGCCGTGTACAAGGTGCTTCTTCTAATTATGTCAGCTAGGCAAAAAGTTATATGTTGAAATGTAGTGCTGCTGACTATTTTCTTAGACTTTAGTGCCAACAGTTGACCTAAGTCTTCTCATCACTGCCGTCATGGTTTGGTTTTCTTGGGAGTAAACCGTTTCAAAATGCGCTCGGTGCTTGATATTTGTTCCTTTTTAATTATATAGTGGTATCCAGTCAGACTGTAAAGTGTGCCACAATATAAGTCAAGGACGCCGATTTCACTATCCCATAGACAGAGGTACGATCGATGTGGACGGTGATTGCCGATTTCACAATACCATAGATGCTGAGGTGTGGTCGATGCTGACGGTGGTCGCCAATTTCACTATCCAATAGACGCCCAGGTATGGTTGATGCCAATGGTGGTCGCTGATTACACTTCTCCATAGACTGCTATTTACCGTCAGTATGGACAGTGGTTAAAGATCGATTTGGATGGTGGTTAATGATTGATACGGACGGTGGTTAACGATCGATACGGACCTGCAATTTGCTTCAGACCACAATTCAAGGTTGCAAATGGACCTGCAATTCCCTATGAAGGCCGATTTTAGGTCGAGAATGGACCTGCAATTCCTCGTGGACGCAGATTCAAGGTCGAGATAGCCGATGAAAGGCATGAAGAGAAGCCAATATTTCAGCCTAAAGTGCCCTACTTTACAGTCAGGGTATCCAGCATGTATGTATAATCTTGTTAATTGTCCAGTACTTGTATTTTATGCAAGTTTGATCGAAGACCAGAAAATAACTTTTATCAACAATTTTCTTATTGCTTTCTCTATTTTGCAAATCAGATATTTAGTTGGATTTGGTAATTCAAAGAGAAGGTTTCCAAAAGACATTTTATTTATTTTGACAATGTTTTGAATGTTACAACATTCATTATCAAGTTATTAGAAGATTTGAATTTTGATC